>APFE030984745.1:3429-42174 GCA_000404065.3 Pinus taeda
AAAGTCACTACAAGACCAATATAAAAACCAAACCCTAAGGCTAAAATCTCAAGGAATTTCACTAAACTTTCGACACTAATGGAAAAAGTATAGGTGAAGATTTTTGACAGTCAACTAGTGGATCTGGGCAGTAAAAACTAAGAAAAACAAAATTCAAAAGGAAGAAAGTGATAAAAAGGGAAATTTTCTTAATTTTACCAGGGTACGTAGGCAACCTGTTTAACCAGGTGCATGCACGCTCTGTGTACACAAATACAGTGCGTACAAGTACGCACTATGTCTAACTCAGAGGGTGCGTACTACTGTAAAACAAAGAAAAACTAAGTTCTAATCTGACCCTAAGCTAAGCCACCCAAAAACACAGTCAAGCAACCAAAAAGAAAAAGAAATAAGACTCTTTTTAGATCAAAGCAATAATCAAAGGAAAAATCAAACCCATCAATGGATTCCCCAGTGGAGTCGCCAATTTGTCATGCGGAAAGAGTTATTTTTGCGGACAAACCTAACCTCCCTAGGAGTCTAAGACTCTCTAGTGACAAACCAACCAAACAAGAGCAATCCTTCTCTAAACATACATTATTCTACGAGAAACCAAGTGTTTTTTCGATCTTACCTTAGGTCCAACGCTTGTTGTAGCAGCCTAGCTTCGTTGATCCAGATGAGCTCCCCCTTCACTTTGAAACCTGCATACACTAACAATCAAACGATTACATAACACCTGAATATTCCATAAAACAAAGCATATTCAACATATAGACCAAGGAGTATATGAAACAATTCATTAACAACAAATCATTGAGAAGAATGGACTTATTTGTATTAAGGAAACAAAAAAGAAACCATTACAACCTGAGCCTTGGTGTTGTGCAAGTTCCTCCCAGGGTCCAGCAAGAGTTTTCCTCTACTTTGACAAGCTCACCCACTTCCAAATGAAACAAGAAAGGATGGTAATCTCTCCTCACAAGCTTACAATGGAAGTCCTAATTCCAGCAGCATCTACCCTTTGGAATGTTCAGCTTTTAACCTTCCCTCCCTTGGCCCAATGCCTGTATTTATAGTGTTCTAGAGGAAGTTATTCAGTTCCAACATCAATGGGATACTCCCTCTTTTGGATGGGGTAGCTCCTCTCTTGATGGGATAAGTTCCTCTATCATAGGGATGCATGAACCATCTGGAGGCGCTCAATACACGTCAAACACTCTTCTAGAAGGCTCTAGAAATGACCACAAGTAACTTTTTAAAGATGAAACTCGCGCCTTTTGACCTTTACAGGGGTACGCACCCAACCTTTGACTTACAGAGCGTACAAGTACGTAGGTACATTGTGTTAGGAGTGCGTACACGCAGGAAAGGTAGAGAGAACCTGCATACCCAGAGATAAACATGTTTTTAAGTGAGTTTCTCTCTTTTTGAAATTTTGACATGAAGAGCAGAGGTATGGGGTTTGACAAGGAGGACAATATGGCTATTGATGGGGCCATATAAACTGCAGATAGTCATGGTGACAAATTTCAGTGTAACAAGTCTTTCTGGGGCCTTAATACAAAACAAAGTATTCTGAATTTAGTTTTACATAGTTTTGTGTTATCCTGTAAGTTTTTCCAGTTTTCAATCATTATGTTTTTCTTCATAAGCTTATGACTTATAGAGATATCTAGGTAGGAACAATTAGAGTTTCAATGATTCCTATAAGCTCCTGAAGTGATCATCTACTAAGAAATTGGATTAATGCCACTGTCTATGTAGCTAATCCCCTCTAATCAATAAATCATCAACATCTTGTGTAAGCTTAAATATACTGCCTTGAATCTTTTGAATGTAGTTCAGAAGGTTTTCCAACTTATGATTACTTTGTTTTACAGTCTAGAAACTGTGATAATCATATTTTTTGATGTCTTCTACTCACCACTATTTTGATCTATATCACTGTGTAATGCTTTATAGTAGCCCTCTGCTGAAGTATTAATATAACACAAAGGATTAATTACTTTAATTCTACATCTGTCTCGTTTCATTGGTATTCCAAAATTAAAACCAAAAACCCCCAAAACAATTATTTTAGATGTTGTAGCATTGGTAGCTTGACCTACTACTATCTCAAAGGTACAACATTAGACTGGCGCCATTGCTGGGAAAAGAAGTAACAAAAATCTTTTTCTGGGGAATGATAAAGTTTAGATCTATTTCTTGCTGGTGAACAAGGTATAGGAATTTGTATTGGTTGCATTATTTTCACCTGGAAACTCCACTTTTTCGGATGGAAATTCCACTGGATTACTGATCCCACTCTTGTTTTGAAATTTCATCTACCTTTACTACTATGCAAGGTTCATTGGTACTTGAAATTAGCAGTATATGTCTTTTCCTCCCAGCCATGGTAAAAAATCTAAAATGTCTACAGAGGATGCAACTTTTAAAGTACACTTGCGAGTATAATCTTTCCATGGGATTTCATGTTCATATTGCATATATTCTTCAGATTTTCAGCTTCTAGCAACTTGGTTTGTTAATAAATCCACTCCACATTTGGTTACATTGGAAAGCATATTACACCTAACAATGTAAAGTTTTTCAGTTCAGCTAGATAGAGGTGTGGGAGTGATTAACTACTTTCAAATTCAGGGTGCAATAGATCTACAATTGTTTCAGTTATATTTCAAGATTGCAGTATCAAGTTTGGTTTGGTTGAGTGAAATGAATTCCAAGGGATTAAATGATTAACTCCATAGCTCGTGAATTAGGAAATCTTGTGCTTATTTCCTCTTACATTTTCAGTTGTTTCACTTTATCAGTTTTCAAGTTTCATATTTTAGTGTGAAAGAGTATCTAAATTAGTGCAGGCATATGGTTGCATTTTACAGTTATAGGTTGCAGTGTGCAGTAGTAGAGTATTGAAATGACAACATTCATCCATGGGGATTGGTTATATTTCCACATAAGATGGAAAACCAGTGGTTGGTGGTTTTATGGTATGACTCCATGCCCAACACTAAAGGCGACTAGTCTACTAGTTCTCTGCATTCTACAAGAGAAAGCAGTCCCCAGATGGAGCCAATGTTGTAGCATTTTTTGGGTTTGATTAGAAAGAATACCTCAAAAAATGTTAAGTTAGGATATGGACATAATAATAGTGAATAAAATGTTAGTTTAAAAAATATCTTGATGATGATGTCCATATCAAATAAAATGTTAGGTTAGATGCTCTAAAAAATCAAGGCAAAAAGAAAATGTAAGGTAGAAAGAAAACAAATAAACACTGAAAGTGAGCAAGTCTAAATGCCACTACTCTATTTCTACAAAATAATTGTTGTGTGTTGCTTGTTTTAAATGCCAGAATCCATGATAGTCAAACTATTTAATCTTGACTGCTTCATGCTTTAAATTTGATGTTATAGTCAAAGAATAAAGATATGTCCAAATTGTTTAATCTTGGTAGATCAGTAGTTAGGTAGAGAATAATAAGTTTCTCATCAGCTCAATTTGAGGCCTTGGATGTTATAAGGGTAGAATTACATAGTTTTTTTTTGTTAAATAAGAAGAAAGGATAAGGGTTTGCTAGCTTAAATGCATCCATTAAATGAAGAAAAAAATGATATAATAAGCAAAGAGTAAGTAGAGAAAGGTTGCAGAAGTATAATGGTTGATTGGACAAAATGTACATTTATCATGTTTTTATGTCCAGGAGGTAGTTACACAAAGCAAATGAAGGTCTACAACATAAATTAATTAACTTCCCTCATCCTTATTCATTCATATATTTACTAATTTCCCCTTCATACATTCATATTCATTGATTTCCATAAAACCCTTTTCCTATGGCCAAAACCCTTTTTACCTAGGAAAAGTAAAAATTCCATGTAAAAAACCCTTTTTACACAAAAAACCACAAAATATGTTTTACCTACGTATTATGTATATATGAAAAGTCAAATCATTCATTGAAAGGCATTTTACTTGGTGTTATTCCTCTTTTCTGCTATATTCCATATTAACACTAGCTTAGTGTATTAAACCCTTAAAATTCCCCTATCCCGTATATAATAGCTCCTTTAATATAATATCCTAAAAGCCTTAGTTTTGTTATAAAACTACGTATTTCACAAATTTCACAATATCAACAGGACCACGGGCCTTTTAAACATGCATATACCTTAGTTTTATTAATAAAACTATGATATATAACATATTGCATCGCAATATCGGCAGATTGAAAGCTTTTCCATATAAATAACCCTCCCCGCACTGAAAAGTCCAAATGCGATATGCGATGGGAAGCCCGGACCTAACCCATATATATATTACATTTAATTTCATAATCGCATCTGCTTCCATCGCAATCCCGCTAATAATGCATTCCCCTCCACCATTGCGAAATGCAATGCGCGATGAGAGCCCAGACCTGACCATACATATATTGCAGTCTATCGCCATTTTGCATCCAACCCCCATCGTATCCCTTTGCGATGGGCCTACCCCCCACCTAACTCCGATTGCGATATCCAATTTGAACCTGGACCCGATATCGTTTATTTTCCCGCATGTATAAAGTTTCAGATCCGCCATACATTGTTTTATAAAGAATTTCTTCATTAGATTGTTTATATGATTTTAACGAAGAACCACTCAAATTGCGATATGTAATATTTGCCCAGAATTAATGCCATTATCTACCCGCATTCATAAATTTTCAAGTCCGTCCATATGTATTTTGCAAAGGATTTCTATGTTAAATTGTTTTTTCGATTTAAATGTAGAAATGAGCCGAAAAGCCTTCATTTAAACCGTAATCACATTTTTAACTACAACTAAACAATTCCTGCCATAATTAATCCCTCTGTATTCTTTCCACCATTGTTCAACTTTGCCCGATAATCCGAAAAGAAGACTGTTTTACTGTTTTAATGCCGTTTTGCTCTGTTTTCTTGTTTTATACAACGCAACCTCCATAATGCCTTTGCAACCATTAAACCATAGTTTTACCCTCCGATATGCCCCAGACTCCTTCCGATAGCCATTCAAGCTCAGCAGAGCCATTCAAGACCTCCTTTATCACCTCTATTTTTCTTAACGAGTTCTGTTTTTGGCAAGGAAGACTGTTGTTTCAGGATTACAAAGAAAAAAACATGTATAATAGTTGGAAGATCAACATGAAGATTTATTGTTGAAAAACACAATAAAACGTGAAATGCACAGTCAAAATCTACTCAACAGGGTCAAAAGAGAGTTACAGAGTTTAAAGAAAATCAGTAAAAAGATCAAAATGAAGAAAACAACCAGTGGAGAGGATGCAAACAACAAAGTAGCATAAGAGGCAAAATATCATTCAAACAAAGCCATCACAGCTTCAATAAAGGGGACAACAAGAAGCAATTCAAATAGCTGCCCCTATCTTCTTGCCATGAAGATATTTCTTTTCCTAAAAAATATTAATCTATTTTAGGATCTTTTCTTAAGCTTCATTATTGTATAAATAACTTTTTTCCAGAGTTGTAAATGGTTCAGAGTTGAGGATTCATAGTTCATTGCTTGTAAAGTCTTGACTGCTAGTTCCAATTTGAACCTAGAAGTCACCTTTGAAGAAAGCTTTTGTAGACACTTTATGTGCTCAGTCTTTCTAGGGCCTTAATACAAAACAAAGGATTCTGAATCTGGTTTTACATATTTTTGTGTTATCCTGTAAGTTTTTCCAGTTTTCAATCATTATGTATTTCTTCATATGCTAATGACTTATAGATATATCTAGGTAGGAACAATTAGAGTTTTAATTGATTCCTATAAGCTCCTGAACTGATCATCTACTAAGAGATTGGATTAATGCAACTGTCTATGTAGCTAATCCCCTCTAATCAATAAATCATCAACATATTGTGTAAGCTTATGTATACTTCCTTGAATCTTTTGAATGTATTTTAGAAGGTTTTCCAACTTATGATTGTTATGTTTTGCAGTCTGGAAATTGTAATAATCATATGTTTTGTTGTCTTCTACTCACCATTATTTTGATCTATATCACTATATAATGCTTTATAGCAGCCCTCTGCTGAAGTATTAATATAACCCAAAGGATTAATTACTTTAATTCTACATCTGTCTTCTTTCATTGGTCTTCTAAAATTAAAACCGAAAACCCCCAAAAAAATTATTTTAGATGCTCTGCCCTTGGTAGCTGGACCTACTACTATCTCAAAGGTACAACAACAGTGACAAAGCCTAATTTGGAAATTAACAACAACACACACCTAAAAGTAGGGGAAGAAATAGTGATTTCAATGTCATCCCCTCACTCAGATAGGGGAACCTCTACAACTCCCTGTTCTACCCACAATTTCCATACCATATACATTAGTACTCACGCATATGCAGAATGCCCAAATAACACCCCTACCACCCTCCATAATGTTCAGACACTGACAACCACCCTTGAGACCCAAGGTGACATGAAACCTCACAATGCCATAATTTACTCTCGCCCATACTCAAGGTGTTATGGGAGGGAAGGGAGGCTAGCCCACCCACCTGAGACCACGTTCCTAAAATGAATGTTGAGCATTCCCTTGGGAACTCCGTCCTCTTTGCCTCTCACCCCCATCGGGGAGGCTTATTCCAAGGCCACAATCCTACTGAGATCCTCAAGAGTTTCGTCGTGTAGGGGTGAACCAATCCCTAATCAGTTCATTGTCCTAATGATTACTACCCTAGTTTTCTAACTTTTCTATCCCTTTGTTTCCCTCCTAGTCAACATGCTCGGTGATTAAGTATTCAAAATAATATAGCCTCAAGAGAATATGTTTACCTGTAAGTTCCAACCTCCAACTCTTAATCACTCGATTTGTGGGGGGACTCATTTATCAATTTTTTCAGCATGAAGATTGTTATTTGAAAATCTGCCATGACCTACAACTTGTGACCCTTTTTCCAATAGCAGAAATTTGACCACGTTGTTCATGGTGCTATGACATGAGGATGGATAAAATTTCATTGCTTTCCCCTTGTCATTCTAGAGTAATCCCCTGAGGAGAGTCGAACCCAGGTTTCCCTTGGAGGATCCCTCGAAGTTTAATTTGAGGAAGCCCTATGGTAGGCAATTGAAAGAATTGGGAGAGAAGAATTTCATTGAACTTGGGCCTATAGGCCCAGAGGTGGAAGAATTTGAGTTAAGATCTAATATGAGCAAGATTTCCCTTTCCTTATCCATCTCCTTCCAATCCTCATCTGACCAACAGGAGGTTAAAATAGTTTCCTTGACATTGTTCATCAAAATTTTCCAGACCTGGTTAGTCTAGATGTTCTCTGAGTGGAATAATTCTCTATTTCTAGGTTTTGAAATGTTCTAGGGGAAAAATCCCTGTGAGAAGCACCATGTTATATTAACAATGGGGTTCCTAAAGAGCATCCATCATCATTTTTCTAATGATTCCTCAAACTATTGTCTGACTAGTCACTTACCCTGAACAGTTAAATAGGTCGATCCGAAATCTCACAAGATTTGGAACAAATGTTCAGTAAGTGGTAAATTGATTCCTCCTCTCTTGTGCAAAAGGGGCTTCGAGAGGGGTCGCAGAAGCCCTTTTTCCTAATTTTATTCCATGTAAGGATCTTTCCATGCACAATGAGACAAAGAAAATATGAAATCTTGGGCCACAATTTTGAGTACCATATTTGTTTCCATAATGGGTTAGGAACATGGTTAGATGAAGTAGAAAGTGTCGAATAAGATTATTTAAGAGAGAACATAGCTTTTCAAACATGCCCCAACTGAAGCTTGTCTGGTTTGACTTTGTTCAGAATAGGACACTTAATCAGAATCAGGGTGAGGTCTTCCCAATCTAGGGGCGAGTCCCACATTGGCCAATGATTCAAAGACATCCAAAATCTCAACTTCGTCAATGCATTGGAGTCTTACCAAAAGTATCTAACTTTATCCACACCTAGATGGGTGGTAAATGTTTGAATATCACATATAATTTCCTCCCAATTAAGTTTGGGGTGCTGCATCGAGGCCTCCTCCCAAAATCTAGGTTTACTGTCATTTCTAATCTCCCAAAAACCATGGTCCTCATTTAGTGCCTGGTTGTCTTTAGCCCTATTCCAGATGGAATATCCACTTGGCATGTTGATACGAGCTTTTAGGGGGTCTCGCCAAGCATCTGTGCCATATTTAAAACACACCACCTTTAATATCTCCTATCCTCGTTGCAACCAACACCACAAAAATTTAGTGTTGAGAGTTTGGGACAAATTTCCAGATCCTTTAGTCCAAGGACACCAAAGACCTTCAGTTTGCATAATTTGTCCCATGCCACTAGGGCCCATTATATACCGATATGTGGACCAGACCACAGGAAATTTTGAAATTTTTCTGAGATCCCTATAATACTATGGGGAGCTGGAAGGTCTAAGAGGTGATAAATAGGGGTAGCTTAGAGAACAAATTTCATAATAACTAATTATTGTGGAGAATTTAAGACTCAAAAGGTCCACCTAGAGAGCTCTTGGATGATATGGCTTAAAAATTCCTTCTAGTGTGAGACTTTTAAGGAGTTAGACACCAAAGGGATGCCGAGATAAGTGCTTGGAAGAGGGCCAATTCTGAAACCACGATATCGAGTGAGATGGCTCTGCACACAAGGGTGAGTTTTTAAAAATAAAATATCAGATTTATCGCTATTGATCAATGTCTGAGATGCTTGTTGGAAGTCCTCCAGAATAGATCCAAATTTTCTCGCTTCTCTTAAGGTTGTCTTCCCTTAGGGTTGGCTTTTCAAACATCATGTTTTCATCAACAAATTGTTGGTGAGTGACTGGAGGTGCTGCTCGGGAGAGTTTTATCCCTTTAAGGGATTGAGACTCCACTGCTTCCTTTATAATCTTGCATAAGCCTTCTACTACAATGATGAAAAGGAAAGGGGAAATAGGGACCCCCTATCTCAGACCATGAGATCCTCTAAATGGGCATGAAGGAGCCTCGTTCACAATAATGGAGTATAAAGGGGTTTCAATTATGGAATTAAACTAGTTAATCTATGAGGATGAGAATCCAAAGTCGTCCAGGATTGATAAAAGATAGCTCCAATTCAGGAAATCATAAGCTTCTGATATATCTAATCTAATCAACAAACTTGGGGGTTTTGAGGTGGATAAGGAGTGAACATCTTTGTGTGTGACCCGGATGTCATCCGTTATCTGATGACCCTCCACAAAACCTAACTGCTCTAGCGCAATGATCTATTTCAAGAAAGGCTTTAGCTGCTAGACCTAAATGCCTCAAATACTTTTTTATATCACGTTTCATAGGGTGATAGGATGGAACCTACTGGGATCGAGGGTCACACCTTTATTTGGGATCAGTGTGTGAAATGTAGCATTGATCCCCAACCAGATATTTTGAGAGTGAGACAAGTCATCTACCAATGCATGGATTTCTGGATTGAGAAAGTGCCAACCTTCTTTGAAGAACTTAGAAGTGAACCCATCTAGGCCTGGAGCCCTGTTCTAAGGGAGAGCTCGAACTACTTCCTCCACTTCAACATAAGAAACCTCTCACATGAGGGTGTCATCTTCATCCTCTGAGATTAATTTTGGGATGTATTTCTTGATGCGATCAATGGAATTTCTTCTGCCTATGACCAACTCCATAAACAAGTTTTGAAAATACCCAATTAGCTCATCCATCATCTCTTCATTCTGAACAAGGTTCCTTCCATTGGATCCATTTAGAGAAAAGATATTGTTGAAATTTCTATGTTTTATCATAGTTCTAAGAAATAATTTTGTATTGCGCTCCCTCGCCTTGAGGCATTGAAACCTGGATTTTTTCCTCCACAAGATTTGCTCTTTCTTTCATCATTGTTCAAGGTCATTTACAACCTCCCCCTCTTGCACAACCAAGTGCTCTGAGCACCCTTCCTGAGTGATTCATTGTTGGATTGACTGCATGAAATTTTTTAACCTTGCTTTTTCCTAATGTATATTACTAGAATACAAGTGATTCCATTCCTTGATTTTCCATTTTAGTTCCTTCAGTTTGAGCAGGAAAGTTTCCATTAAATTCCTACCGCTCACTCTAATTTATTTCCACCATGCTTCCATTTTAGCCATGAAATCTAGCCTATCCAACCAAAATCATTCAAACCGAAAAGGACGATTATGAGGGGCCATTCGTAAATTGATCTCCAGAAAGATAGGCTAGCGATCTGATCTAAGATAGGGAGGATCAAGGCTTAGAAAAAGAGATCATACTGAAGAATATCATCAGAAATGAGAAAACGACTGAGTCGCGAAGCAACCTACTATTTACCTCCCCACTGAATGTTCCATGTGTAGGTTCAATTCACAAACTCTACGTCCTCAATGCCCAGATCTTGAATTGTCTCTTGGAAAGGTAAGGAGACTGGTCTAGCCTTTTTTCTCCTCCCTTCTTTTCTTCCAAGTCCCTAATCACAATTTTCATACCTCAAGTTTCTTAAGAAACCCATGTTTTCCCCTAGCAACATGGGGCCATAAACATGAGTAAGCCATATTTTTTCAACAAAGCCGATGCATTCAAACTAACACGAAAGGGCATCGTGGGAGGCCATAGAGTTATGGAAGGATATAAATATGGAATCCTATAGGATTCACAACCCACCGACACATACCCTAGCATCTAATGCTATACATTCTACCATGGGTTAGATTTTCTTGTGATTTCACTAAGCTTTTCCCATGTTATTTTTGTTTCGTGAAGTATGATGATGTATGATTTCTCTTTCTCGATCTGATCTTCCAAGTACCTCCACTTTCCCTTGGAGTTGAGGCCTCTTATGTTCCAAGAGATTAACTTTGTTTCAGAAGGGATGGGATAGAGTGCTGGTAGTACTTTTGGAGGACGTTGGCTTATCGTGAGTTTACAAGATTGCTCCTGCTTCCTGAATCACCTTGCTAGTGGGTCACCTCCCTTTCTTCCTGGAATTCGATTCATATTCCACCCTTCTACTACACCCATCACCTTTCGAGATGGAAAGGGTCATATGAGGGGGACAATTCAGTTGAGATTGGCACTACTCTGATTCCTTATATGTTTGGTTGAATTGATCAAGCTAGCCTTGGGGAATTTATGCCACTCCATCATTGACCTACTGCGAAGATAGGAAACCATTACCTGTTCATTAGAGTCAAGTTGGTACAATTTTACATCATGCTCAAAGTCATGGAGAATTTAAGTGAGTACCTGTTGTATTTATTTTCTTTTTGGTTTCCTGTCTGGGGACTTATGTTTACTTAGCTATTTCTGCTTAGGGTTTTTGTGATTGACCACAACCTCCATGTCAGCATTGGGTGGAGGTGCATCTACAAGTTCTATTCATTTCTCTTTTGTGCTCGAATAGGCTAATATGGAAAAAAGGTTACTAGGGGGGATTAGTTGTCGACACAGAAAGGCCAAGTGCATTCTGAGCTAGGCCTCATGGCACTTGGGAAGGAGGGGCTTTATCAGGCAGAGGATGTTGCTTAGGAACTTCCTGGAATCCCTTGGGGTAAGGAGTCGAGAGGGGAGAGCGGGAGCAGTGGCCTAGTGGGGGAAATCCTGAAACTAGTGTCCATACTCATGACAGAGTCTACATTTGAAAGGAACGTGCTCATAGTCTAGAGGTTGAGACTAGACCTCCTCCTGTTAATCTATTTCTATAGATTCAGACATGGGTTGGTATATATTCATGTACATGTAGATGTGGGCATAATAAGAGAACCTTCGATGCCGATTGATATTTGAGACTTGAACAAAATGATCGATTGAGTTGCCGATAGATTCAAAAATGTCCATTTCCTAGAAGTCCTCTCGCAGAGAATATAGTCGCACCCAAATGGGAGTTGTAAGGAATTGTTTATTTTCTTGGTTATAACAGGGTTCCCAAGGGAGCATAAAGAGGCCAACACTATTCATATAAAAGGGCCCATTATCGAGAATGTGCTTGCATTCCTCCCAGTATTCAAAGATGACTATGAAGAATCCCCTGGGTCGGAGGCGGAGGTCAAATGGGGCCTTCACCTGCCATTTGAGCAGGATCCAACAGAGTATGTCTGCCTCTCAGGGCCAAATGCCCATGAATTTGAAAATGATGGCATGATCTTGCATGATCTGCCTAGATTATTCTAGGCGATGATTGAAGATCACTACTCAGAGATTTCGTGTGGCCTTAGGGAGGTATCGACCTTTCAAGTGCATTGGGCTCCCAACACTGGAAATTCAAGTTGTTTTCCTTGAGCATTTCCTATGCTTGTTGAGGAACCTACATTTGAGTGATGGACATCAGTTAAAATGGATTTGAAGGAGGGGGTTGACCTGCTTCCATAGGGAGAGCGTGACATGGAACAGGTGAGTCAGAAGGCGAGTCAGAAGGCTACATGAGAGACAACGATAAAGATGTGTGTGAGCAAGAAACTCAACACTGGAAAATGTGGGCAATGGGTCCGAACCCTTACACACTGTAACCCTAGCACAGTGAAACCCTAGAAGAGCTCATAGCCAAACCTCTTTAAAATAGAAAACATATATCCATTAAACTCTTCATATATTTATTTTTATTATATATATAGATAGATTAGACTAAGTTAAATTTAAGAGAATATATATAATTATAAGTTTTTTATATTAGTATTTAAAACGTTATATGTCAATGCAATATTAGCTAATGATGAATTACAAATCTCCCTAATTTTTTATGATTCACATTCTATATATTAATATATTAATACATAGCCCAATCACCTAAAAGTAGAAAACATATATCTATTAAACTCTTTATATAATTATTTTTATTATATATAGAGAGAGATTAGACTAGGGTAAATTTGATAGAATATTATGTTTACAGTATATATATACATGTGGTTCACGAGCACCCTGGTCAGTGAGTGATCGCTACGTCACGGAAAAATCTGGGTGATAGCTAGGCTAAATCACCCCTTGGCCTACTGCAAGACCTGACCCCAAGGGTTCGAGTGGATTCGACCCTGACCTCCCGATGGCGAGGCACAATTTTTGACCAACTGAGCTAACCCTTGGAGCTATTTAACATATAATTATATATATATATATTATATATATATATATTATTATTATATATATATATATTATATATATATATATATATATATATATATATATATATAGATATCTATATATATAACAGCTTAATCCATCTTAACCTGGATCTATCGAGCGCCGAAAGGATCAATCTTTTGAGGAGAAAACCTATTTTTGGAGTGCAAAACTTGAGGAAAAGTTTGCACCTTAGAGAATTGATCCCTCTAAGTTCTTGATAGATCTAGTCAGTGGTTCTCATATATATATATTATTATATATATTATATAAGTGGTTTTATGTAGATTCAGTACTTATATGCAACGTATGGACTGTTAAGAATGTCAAGGTAATATTAAAAAGAAGTATAAATTAGTGTTGTATAACTCATAACTTTTCTCATTTTAAGAAAAAAGGGTATTACTTTTGATTTATAATTCGTTAATTTTCCAAGTTTTTTACTACATATGTTAATTTTTTTAAGAATTAGTAGACATTTATTTTAATTAAGATTTAAGAACACAACCCAAAAGTTTTTTTTTAGAATGTATAGCTATAAAAAAAAGTTTGTACACATAAATATTTTATTTTTATATATGTCATCTTGTTATGTTTTTTATTTACATTTGGTATTTGTTTTTTATTTAGATTTAGTACTTATATTCACTATATAGAGTGGGAAGAATATCAAGTTGAAATTTGAAAAAGGTATAAATTGGTATGGCATAACTCAGATTTTCTCATTTAAAGAAAAATGGTGTTATTTTTTATTCATAGTTGTTTAATTTTCCAAATTATTTTAGTAGATATATTAATTGTTTTATGAAATAGTATACATTTATTTTAATTTTGGATTTATCAAATGTTTAGAAAAACACAAGTTTGTTTATAATGTAAAATAAAAAAATGATGTACACATATAGAGATTTCATTCATTTATATATATAATATATATATATGTGTGTGTGTGTGTGTGTGTGTGTATGTATGTATTTGTATGTATGTATGTATGTATGTTATGTATATGTATGTATGTATGTATATATATGAATCAATTTCTTTATGTGTACATCATTTTACAAAATTTGTTTTTTTAAAATTTGATTAATCCAAATTAAAATAAATGTACTAATTCTTAAACCAATTAAGACACACGCATTTTAAATCAAATCATGTTTAACCTATTTCCTTATGTAATTACAGATTTCCTTTTGAAACACTAAAATATTATATATATATATATATATATATATATATATTATTATATATATATTATATAATATATATTATATATATATATAAAGTAGTTTATCTGTGTAACACACAATGCCAAAACCGTATTAAAAATCACGTAATCACCGTAATTAATTTAATTGTGTATCATATTTAATGTTGCCATTAGAAGATAAATAAATGTACTCTTAGTTAATGCAAGATACATACATATCTTATCTAGCTACAGTTCAACTCTCTTAAATTTTACATTGAAGTTACACCAGCTGGACTAAAGTATTGAGCCAAATATTTAATACATACTTACATTTCCTGTCAATTTGAGAAGATACTATGCTAATAGATAAATTTGGAATTTCCTGGCGGCTCTCGTATCCCAAGAGACCCTCGAGTTTACACACGCTCATTGCACCACCCGATGATGATCAGATGGTTGGATGGCCAAGGTTTGATCCAACAGATATGGTCTTCCAATGGAGGTTTATGGTAATGATGAGTGGGGTTTGCTGTAGGTAGAGTTCATTTCCTTCCTACCAGAGTTTGAAAACTGCTCTATAACCCTTTCCCCAGATATGGTGGTTCCACCGTGCTATGCCTCTCCTACAAGTTGTAATTATTCTACTTGGTACAATTATAACTTCTCTTCTGTGGGTGCTTCCAGAAAGATTCCAAGGCCATTTCGTCTTTTTCCAAACCCCTTACTGCCCTCAGCTCTATCCTTAAAGTGCATGACTTTTGAATAGTTTCCTGTTTCTTCCTCCCACAATTTGGGGTTCTTAAAACTTCTGAGACAGTCTACCACATGTATGCCTAAGTGAATCAACCCCAATCATGATTCAACCAGGTCATTGAGTTCCCAGAAAATTAGGTAAGAACCACTTGCTTGTCCTGTCCATCTCACAATATGATTATTGAAATTTATAACCATATGCAATGTCATCTAGAGGCATCTTCTTTTTGCAAGTTGAGAAGTTTATGGTGGCCTCCTGTGACATTTCTGTTCGCAACTTGAGTAGTTTATGGTGGTTTCATGTGCCAATGGAGCGACAAAGTTAGCCTAGAAGCACTGCCCTTTGACTCTAGGTTGGCACATATATTGTTTCCTCTCCGATTCTTTTTTTTGAATGTTTATTTGAAGATTCAAACTGTTGATGGCTAGAGCCTAGGGGTTTAAGGCCACGATCTCCTTCTACTTTAGTTTTCATTACTGATAAGTATATTGTCGATCAAATGATAAGGGTTTTCCATTAAGTTTTTTTTCTGTGAACAATTATGAAGGAACTATTCCACTATTGGTTCCCCTATAGAGCAAATTTATTCTGGGTATAGAAATGAACATGTTTAAGTTCATTATAGTTATATAAATTCTTATTGTTCTTTATTTTCTACAACTTGTAATTACTGAAAGATTTGTCTTAGGTCTATGTTTGCTAAAGCTACTTTTGTATATATGGATGGTTTAATCACCCAAATGTCTTAATTACAGAGGTATGTTTGTGGTTATTACAACGCTCTCATTTTATCTTCGTTATTGGCTTTTACAGTGAAGTGATTCATTACCATTCGGTTCTGCAGCAACCTAAACCCTACTATTTATTACTCTGTATTACCACTATTTAATGGATTTGGTGTCATTTAAAGAAAATTTTATTTCTTACTAAGTAACACGAACAAGCTCTCAGGGTTAACACTGTTAGCCTCCTGCTAGAGTAGGTTACTCATCTTTCATGATTGACATTTTTACATGCCAAATATGTCAGTCTTTGCATGCTGCAATGTTCCATATTTTCTATAGATGCCAGAAAAGGATACCAGGAGAATGTGTCAGTTCAAGTGCCACTGTTGTGTTCCAATTTTGATATACTAGTCCATTTTTGAAGAATTTCCGGTTATAGGGAGGTCCAAACAGTTTAATCTTGGTCTCCCTAGGGTTCAATTTCCTGTTTTAGAATATAGAGAATTAACATCTGTCTAAACAGCTTAATCTTGGAAGATTCCTAGATAGGTAGAGAAGCAAGGGTGATCAACAGCTTAATCTGAGCCCCTGGATGAAAAAAGTGTAGATAAAGATAGGAGGATAGAAAAAGAAAAAGTTGAACAACTGGGTCTGCAAGTCTAAGAGCACCCAAACCAACAAGAAGAGAAAATGCTAGCTAAGTAGGCTGGGTAGGTAGTTTTGAGGTTGCAGAATGTTGATTTGTGATCAGTTTCATGTTTTGAAGTGTCATATCTGTTCAGGTCACAATTATCAGGAAGTGGCCATTTGAAGGACTCAAGTGAGGCATGGCTAACTCCCCCTTCTTCCTCCTTCCCAAAATCATTCACTAACCTCCCAAAGAGGTGAAGAGCTGCTTGATATCTCTCATCTTCACCATTTTCATATAAACTGCCTTGGTAAAGATCTACTTTGACCAAGGAATATTCATACTCCCATTATAAATCATTTCTCCCCTTAAAAAAGCCTGAGATTCACATACTTAGTGCTTTCTTATCACCTATCATATTAACTGCTAACTTTTACTATGTAGCTCCCTATCTATTTCCCCTTCCCCTACTAAAAACTATGTTAATAACTCCCCTATATATTTATCCCTTCCCCCTTAGTTGAAACATAACCATAAGTACACTTGGGAATTGCTAAGTTTGTCTGAAACATAGCAAGAACCCTCATCCTGCCCCTTTAAAAACCATCTTCCAATGCAATAGACTCCTTCCAGAGCATGAAATTCTTCTTTTTCTAGGTTATCAAACCCTCCATAGGCCTCAAATACTCTTCAAAAACGTATATACCTTTCTTCTGATCGCAATACTCCTCGCCGACTGCCTTAACATTCTTCTGATCCCTGTGGATTCCCCTCCAACGCGATTATCGTTGTCGCAGGCCTCAAAGTAATGTTGCCCATTCTTGTCCTCCCCGATGGACGCTCCGCCAATACCATCTCGCAAATCGGCATATCACAATACTATATGCCACATATATATGCCCCTTCCCCTTTTGCCGATGCGATATCACAAGTCGGCAATCGGTGGTTGCAAAAATCTCGTTCCCTAAATGCATGCCGCTTCCTCCTGCCCCGACGCGACATTTCCATCACATCAAAAGAGCATATCGCATCAAAATGCTTCCTCGCCACATGCCTCCATTCATTCATATATTTCACTTAAAACATGATTTATCATTAAGACAAGTTTCATTGCAAAATCATCGCAGATCACAGCATTTCAGTGACCGCTATCGCATCGCAAAAGCATACAGGGCACCGCACCATTTAACACTTTGCCGCATCACCCTGCCATGTCACCCCGCTGACGTCATCCGCCATACCAGGACCACCGCTGACGTCACCCGCCAAAGAAGGGCGCGAAAGTGCAAAAAAGCATCTTAGGAGGCCCGGATTCAAATTCTGAGGCAGTTTTCCATGCGCGATTAGTGCTTAGTGCTAATCGCGCATCGCTACAGGAAATGGGCCATATTGGAGAATCTTTAAGGAATCTTTTGATTCCATAGCCATTTTTGCTCCGAAAAGAGCAAAAAAGGCCCGATTTTGCAGTTTTAAACATATCAGAAGAAAGAGAAAGACCTGGTGCAGGCATTAAAGAGTATCAGAGCGGATGTGAAGCCAAAATCCATGTCAAAGAGTATCAGTGTTGCGACGAAGTGTATCAGTGAAGATCTTCTCAGGGATCGAGGCGAATAAAAAATTAAAAGAAATCCTTGAAAGTCAAGAAGCAGTTAAGGAACCATTCAAAGCTCATTATCACAATAACTGCACATTAAAACTCACATAAGATCAGTAGACCAAAGCTCAAAGCTTAGTTATTGCAACAACACTGCACCAAGTCATAAAGAACACTACATTAACTCTTTTTTGATCCAGTTGCTTCTGGCGCAGCTCAATAGATATTTTATTTGCATTTAATTTAGCACAATTTTAGGTTTTAAAAACTTTTTCCCGCAGACCTGTTTAGGTCAGTTGTAATAAATACTTCTAGATATTTTACCTATAAAGAGAGCCCTGAACAATGTAACAAGGATGGGTTTTTGTTGGTTGGATGTTTTGCTTGAGCAGAGACTCGCACTGTATATTTGATAATTTCTATAATCAAAGACTACTTACGAGCTCGGGGAATGAATTGTGTACTGTGTTTAATGGTTGAAGAGTGACTATGGAATTCTTGTGCTGATACATGACTCAATAAGTGTTTCTTACCTCTGTCTTTCCATTCATATATCATTATCTAAGCAGCAGAAAGAAAGATTAGCTTACAACTTGTTTAATTGCACTCTATGCTCAATTTTTGTTGGTTCTTTATGTTTTTCATCTATTTTAGGCATAAATATGAATTCCACCTGGCTCATATTTTCCCTAATTCACCATGTATGACAGTTATCCAGGGATTCTTAACTGCCCCTAGATAGAGCTTGTTTTCCTTTCCTCTGTTAAGCTGATTGAGAGATTCTTAATTGCCTCTCATTCCTTACATTTCACTCCATCTCTTTAGCTTGAAGGTTGTTTCATGTGTAGCTACCTTGCTCCATATTCGTCTTGTGATCAAGAAAGGCTACCTATGGTCCTACTCCTTCACTCCATGCCCAATGGTTTGAAACTTATCACTCTATGCATGCCTCTCTACTTTAATGCATCTTCCTTCCATTCAAACACCATCCAAACCTAGACAAAACCCACTAAACCCAATAGCTAGCCTAAAATCATCATCAACAAAGCTAAATCAAGAGAGAGCCCTCTCTGATTACAGGTGGGCTAGAACATGTAATCCAAAGATTGGTTTGTGCTTACCTCAGCCGTATCCCTTCAGGAGCTTAGGGACAACCTGAGTGATAACATAATGGTGACTCCACTGGGGACTTCCTCAGATAATCTCACAAAACCAGTCCGAAGCTCCGCGGAACCAACCTTTAAAAGTTTCTGTTAACCGATATGGTTAGAAAAATTCCCAACAAAAAAGCTAGAAGCTCGCTCCCAAGAAGCATTCACGTTACACAAGATCAAATCCAGATCCAAATACCCCAATTGTTTTTGATAACCCCAATATAATTCCTAAGATAATTAGAAAACAAGAGCAACAAGAAGGTTTGACTGCTTCCAATCCTGAAACAGTTCACGTAGCCATTTAGCAAACTCCTGTTAAAGTTATTTTCCGTTCAAACCCTACTTCCCCTGGTTCATTATCCACTTCTACAAACCCTGTTTCCACACCTCCATCCACTACGAATACCACCACTACTACTCCAATTATCCCAGTTTCCCCAGTTGTTCCACTTATCCCAGTTGTTCCACTTATCCCAGTTGTCATGGCTAATAGATATGCACCTCTACAGCTGCCTGCAAATCCCGGGGCTATGCCTCAAGATTACCAAACTAAAAGTACCTATTTTGATGGCACAAATTCTTGGACAGCCCTTCAGCATACAAAGAAAATGCAGGATTACTTTGAGAGTTATGAGATTGATGATGACAATGTAAGAATGAAGATTTTTGTCCAAAGTTTGACCGATGATGTCAGGACTTGGTTTAGAGCACTCCCAGCTAATTCCATAGGAGACCCAGAAGCCTTATATCAGTCCTTTATCAATAGGTGGGAGAAAAAGAAAAACCCCTTGCACATATTATCTGAGTATGACACTATCAAAAGAGGCCCTCAGGAAACTGTTTTGGACTACTGTGCAAGGTTCAATAATGTCTACAATGCAATACCACAGAACTTAAGACCTCCACCTGATCTTACTTTGTAAAAATTCCTTGATAGTTTTGATGCTGAAATGGCTTATCAGCTAAGGGAAAGAGCCCCTCAAATTCTTGCAGAAATGAAAAATGTTGTTGTTAGTGTGGAGGCAAACCTAATTTCCAAAAGAAACAGAGCTATAACCGAGAGAAGGACTACCTTTAAGGAAGAACCCTTAGCCTTAGACCAAAAGTTAGATGCTATTATCAATGGCATGCATAGGCTGGGAGACAGAGTAGAAAGTGTTGAGAGGAAATCATCATGGGAAGGACAACAACCCAACACCATAAGGAGTCCAAACTTTAGGAAAGATCAAACCACAAATGCTGGAAGGGCTAGTCTCGACCATGATATTAGACCCCCTTTCCAAGAAAACTACGTAGAGGCATCCACATCTAGTGAGCCCATAGAAGAGACTCACATGAACTTGATAGATTCGAAAAATGAGCAGCAAATCTTTCTCACTCAAGAAGACCAAGACTACCCTGATATAAAACAATTTCAGACCAAGACGAGAGAGTCTTTTGATTTTAAAAAAGGTTATGATTATGTTGTGTATGAGGTCCACAAACAATATAAAATGAGAACAAGAACCATTGATATCCTTGCACCTAGCAAAGAAAAGGAAAGCAAACAACCTAATAAGATTAAAGGTAGGGTTGTCATAACAGAACCAGCTGATATTGTTGTCCCAAACCTGCATCAGGTGACTGTAGAGGACATATCATACATACAGCCTCCTACTGATCAGCCTCTACCTTCTTTTTCCTCAAAATAAAATTTGAACGGCACTCCAAAAAATCTTCCCAAGATAGAAATACCACAAACTGTCATTCACCATAACATAGACAATCCAAAGGAAAACATAGAGACTATTCGTGAAAAGGAGAAATCTGCTACTATTAACGCAAAGAATCCATCAGAAAAACCATTCAATTTAGAAGCAGAGATTGGAAAACTTAAAATATCCATCCCCCTCTCAGAACTTGCCAAACATGATGTATATAGGCAACAAATTCAAAGGTCACTTCAACTGCCAGAGGTCAGGGATGATGTAAATGTTCTAGATGATACCCCAGAGTTGCTATTTGGTCCAGAAGTTAATGGAAAAACAACATATGGATCTGTTCCACCATTTTATGTCAGTCTGCACATACATGACAAAATCTTGCACAATGCTATGTTTGACTCAAGTGCCTCACACAATCTTATGCCCAAAGCTATGATGGAAAAGCTAAACCTTGATGTCACAAGACCCTACAAGGATCTATACTCCTTTGACTCAAGTCAAGTCAAATGCTTAGGCTTAATCAAAGACCTTTGTGTGTCTTTAGTCCAATTTCCCAACAAGACAATCCTAGTGGATGTAGTAGTCGCTGACATTCCAACAAAATATGGTATGCTCCTATCAAGATCATGGGGAGAAAAACTCCAAGGATCCCTTCAACTCAACCTCTCTTATGCCACTATTTCTATATTTTGGAAACCAAAGAGAATGTATAGAGAAACACTGATGAAGTATGTGGTGAGTAGTGAGGAGATGCGCCAAAATTTTCCAATTTACTCAATCCATTCTGATATGGATTCATTTATTATTTTTAATGAGGATTATGATCCTCCAACTGATGAGAAGCATCTAGCTTCAGAGCTAGAGACATGCATAAATGAAGAATTGGTTGCCCATGCCCATGAAATAGTCACAACAGTCAAGGCGGCCAGTAAACAAGAAGAAACTCCTGAAACTGAAGTTCTAGATCTACCCAATCCTAAAATAACTGAAACTCTTGGTACAAACCAACAACAAGAAATTACATAGTATTTAGAGTTTGATGGTTCTATCAACACGTTAGGAGCATGGGCAGGTGTATGTATTCACAATACACATGACAATCATGTAGAAGGCCATGCCTGTAGGCTAAACATTAGATGTACCAACAACATGGCAGAGTATGAAGCTCTCCTCTTAGGCCTAAAACTGCTCAAAGTTCTAGGAGCTACAAAAGTGTCCATTCTAGGTGACTCCAATTTGATTATGCAACAAATGGAGGGCAACTTTATTACTAATGACAATAGGATGAGGGCCTATAAGACTGCTACAACATATATAATTAACACCTTCGCTGAATCCGAGCTTGCCAAGATTTCCAGAAACCATACATACACGCTCATAGTCTAGCCACTTTTTCTAGTACATGAAAGCTTCCCTTTGAGCCAAATCACCATTTTACTGTTGAGATAAAACATAGGCCCATTGTTCCTAACAATATTAGAGATTGGCAAGTATTTGAAAATGATGCCCACATTAAGAATTTCCTCACCCTTGAGGGCGAGTTTTCAAATTTAAATATTGACATGGAGGCCGTGAAAAATTCCCAACAACAAACAAATGAAAATCATCAGGCTGTAACAGCTGCAACAGCAAAACAAATCCTCAATCCAACTGTTTTTGACAATGAAAACATAGAAGAACTGAAACGAATGCATTTAGAGGAGACAGCCAAATCAGAGGCTAAGTTCACTGATTTGAAGAATAATTTTCTGCCTGCTGGCCTTACTCCATTAGAAGATATGTTTGATGACAATGATGTGCCCAAAAAGCCAAAAATGGAGCCTTTAGATGCTGCTATAGAAGAACACAACATAGGGACAGTAGAACAGCCAAAAATGATTAAATTGTCCAAAAATCTGCCCCTGATCAAAAGCCAAAGTATGTGGATTTATTCAAAAAGTTCCAAGATGTATTTGCGTGGAGCTATGAGGACTTGAAGTCCTATGACACCTTAGTAGTTCAACATACGATTCCCTTAAAACCAAATCAAAAAACATTCAAGCATAAACTTAGAAGAATAAACCCTATGCTTCTTCCTCCGATTGAGAAGGAAGTAAAGAGAATGCTTGAAGCAGGTATTATAGCACCCATCAGATTCTCTGAATGGGTATCCAATCTAGTTCCCACAAGGAAAAAGTCAGGTGAAATTAGACTATGTGTAGACCTAAGAAACTTAAACCAAGTTTCTTTAAAAGACCACTACCCTCTGCCTAAAATGGACCACATCCTACAAAGAGTAGTGGGTTCCTCTAGGATTTCTTTACTAGATGCATTCTGAGGTTTCAATCAAATACTTGTTCACCCAGATGACCAAGACAAGACAGCCTTTACTACACCCTAGGGAACATTTAAGTATGTTAAAATGCCTTTCAGGCTAAAGAACGCTGGTGCTACCTTTCAAAGGGCAATGGATATTGTATTTTCCAAGGAAATCGATGAATTCCTTGTCGTCTATCTTGATGACTTAACCCCATTCTCCAAATCTGATCAAGAGCACCTCAATCACTTAAGGCAGATCTTCATTACATGCAGGAAACATGGAATTTCCTTGAACACCAAGAAGTCCTTGTTTTGCCTTGAGGAAGGTAAGTTGCTAGGCCACATCATCTCAAAAGACGGTATCAGAATCGATCCAGAAAGAATTCAAGCAATCCTTCAAATTCCATACCCAAGAAACATAAAAGAGTTGCAAGCATTCCTTGGAAGGATCAATTTCCTAAGGAGATTTATCCCAAACTTAGCAGAAATGATAAAACTGTTAAGTAACATGTTAAAAAAGGATGCTGAGGTAAGATGGTCTCTGGAAACCAATCAGGCTTTTGAAAGTATCAAAGCTGCCTTGACTCAAACACCTGTGCTCACAAGTCCAGAATTTGACAAGGATTTCATCATCTTTTCCTTTGCTTCGGAGCACACGATAGCTGTTGTCCTTATGCAAAAGGATGATCAAGGAAATGAAAAGCCTATTGCATTTTTCAGCCGATCCTTAAGAGATGCACCTCTAAAATACCAAATTATGGAAAAACAGGCCTATGCCCTTGTCAAATCCATCAAAGACTTCAGAGTTTATATTTTGTATTCACACGTGACTGCCTATGTCCCAAACTCTGTTGTAAAAGACATATTAACTCAAGAGGGACTAGAAGGCAAAAGAGGCAAATGGATTTCTAGTATCCTTGAATATGACATTGAGAGAAAACCCATAATGCTGATAAAGGGACAAGGTTTAGCCAAGCTAATGTCCGAAACAAATCTTCAAGCGTTAGACATCAACCAGCTAGACAATGAACAGGAGCTGGCGACTCCACAGATAAGTGAAATCTTTTTACAATCCCCATGGTATGCCGATGTTTGTTATGTAATGTTAAACCTATGTGCTCCCCTAGGATTGTCTAGAACCAAGAAAAGTTTTTTGAGGATGAAAGCTCTAAATTTCTGTGTTTTAAATGGTGCCTTGTTTTGGAAAAATCATGAAGCAATACTGCTAAAATGTTTAACCATAAATGAAACCAACAGCATCATGAAAGAGTTCCATGCACGGGACTGTGGAGGGCATCTATATTGGAAGTCCATCGCTGACAAGATTTTAAGGATTGGTTATTATTGGCCATCTCTATTTGCAGATGTCAGAAAATTTGATGTGTCATGTCACAAATGCCAAATCTTTGAAGGAAAAAGAAAACTGCTCCCTTTGCCCCTCAAGCCTATCTCAACCGAACAACCTTTTCAAAAGTGGGGTCTTGATTTCATAGGTGAAATCCACCCCTCTTATTTAGGCCAACACAAGTGGATTTTAACAGCCATCGACTATTTCACCAAGTGGATTGAGGCCATCCCATGTAGGCAAGCTAATGACTCCACTATCATCCGGTTCCTTGAAGATAATATCCTCTCTAGATTTGGCTTCCCTGAGAAAATCATCACTGACAATGCTGCTGCTTTCAAATCCAGAAAGATGATTAACTTCTGCCATAAATTTCACATTACCTTGGGCCACTCTTCAGCCTATTATCCTGCAGGTAATGGCCTGGCCGAATCCTCCAACAAAAAGAAAATGCTGGAGGAAAACAAAAAGAATTGGCACTGGAAGCTCACAAATGCCCTGTGGGCAGACAAACTTTCAACAAAGAAATCCATTAGGATGAGCCCTTATGAGCTAGTTTCTGGCATGGAAGCCAAATTTCCTTCATCTTTGGGTATTCCTATTATCAAACTGTTACAGGAGATTCAGGCTGAACCAAAAGATATTCAAAGAAGAATTAATCGGACCATTCACCTTCAGAAAAAAAGAGAGCAAGTGTATGACAGAGCTCAAAGTTTGCAGGAAAAGCTCAAAATAATGTTTGATAAGGGAGCCAAGGCTGAGGCTTTCCGTGTTGGCAGCAAAGTCCTAAGGTGGGATTCACGAAGAGAAGACAAGGGAAAACATGAAAAGTTTGATTTTCTTTGGAAAGGTCCATTCGTTATCTGTGCAGTAGAAGGCAACAACACATATTTTCTCAAATATGAAGATGGCAGAACAGTGTAAGAAGGCCCCGTAAATCGCCGAATGTTAAAACATTATCATGATCCCTTTTGTTGAAAATATCCCAACAAGATGATGTCTGTACATAAATGTTGTATATATCAGCATTTTATTTTGTTTTATTATAAAAGTTCAAACAATAGAGCGCGTAGAAGAAATCAAGCGGTGCTACACAGCGCACAAACATTTCGATTAAGGGGAAGTGTTGTTCTCATTCCCACAGTTTCAATTATCAGACAGCTAGAACTAAAAATTTTCAATTTACAACAAAAATAGAATATCCAGGCAGTTTGACCTATTGTTCTTGACTTTTCACAAGGAAAAGCCATCCCCAAGTGGAGCCACTGTTAGCCTCCTGCTGCAGCAAGTTACTCATTTTTCATGATTGACATTTTTACATGCCAAATATGTCATTCTTTGCATGCTGCAATGTTCCATATTTGCTATAGAGGCCAATGGATATTGCCAGGAGGAAGTGCCAGTTCAAGCGCCACTGCTATGTTCCAATTTTGATGTACTATTCCATTTTTTGAACAATTTTCAGTTAAAAGGAGGTCCAAACAGTTTAATCTTGGTCTCCCTAGGTTTTAATTTCCTGTTTTAGAATATAGAGAATGAATATCTATCCAAAAAACTTAATCTTGGTAGATTCTTAGACAGGTAGAGAATCAAAGGAACCCAACTGCTTAATCTGGGCCGTTAGAAGAAATAAGTGCAGATGTAGATAGGAAGACAGAAAAATAAAAGAGTTGAAAAAGTTGGTTCAGCAAGCCCAAATGTGCCCAAACCAAGAAGAAGAAAAAATGCTAGGAAAGTAGGCTGGGTAGGTAATTTTGAGGTTGCAGAATGGTGATATGTGATCAATTCCACATTATCAAGTGTTATATTTATCCAGATCACAATTATTAGGCAGTTCCCATCTAAAGGACTTCAAGTGAGGCATGTCTAACTCCCCGTTCTTCTTATTTCCCAAATCATTCACTAGCATCCCCTCAAGGACCCTAGGATCTGCCCAAGAGTCTATCTTCACTCCACCCCTGTTCAAACCAAGTTGACATCTGAGTTGAATTAGTGAAAAGAAGCCACATTTCTTGTGTAAAAGTTATTTCTCCATAGTCCGTTCACTTGCTATGTCTAAGTTTCAGTTCACAAACTTAGCCCCTTCCCTACATCTCACCTCACAAGTTCATATTAACTTCTCATTCTATTTATTAGCTCCCTAAATCATTTCCCCATCCCCTATTATGCGAAAAGCTATATAAAACCCCAAAAATATTAAAATATTCCCCCCATGGCAACTATAGCCAAATAAATAAAAGTCAGGAAATGGTAGATTCATCTAGGATCTAATATTAGCCTTTCGTGTCACTACTCTCGGGATTTATTTGACAAATGGTTAAATAAATAACCCTGCTAAACCCTTTCTCCACACACCAAACCATACCGCACCCGGGAACATGGTGTTTCAGATTTTATTGATGTTTTGAATAACCACAGTCCCCCGCCAAAGCACACCAATTTCTAAAGTTCAAAACCCACCCAAAGCTGCGAAAAATTAAAGTTTATCACATGTGCAGTTTGATTAAAACCCGTGCATCTTCTCCTCCCGTCCACTGTCGGATCGCCTCTCCCAGATCTGACGGCCCTCATGCATATCCGGCGCCCTTACGTAATGGTGCGATAGCACCCGACGGGTGACAGTTTCCCTGTTGTACACCGGGACAGCTATCGATTGTTCATTGCATCGGGCTGCCCCTGACAAATACCACTCCCGTACCAAAGGTGGTCCGACACAAACCCAAAAACCACCCTCCCCTCGTGTGAGATGAGCGCCACGTCACCTACCAAGTTGCCGCCAACTCACCCCTTCCTACCTGCGCCTTTGTGACATCACCCTGCCACCGTGTCCCTGCCATGTCATCACCCTGTCGTACCGCCACGTCACCCTGCTGACATCATCATGCTGATGTCATCACCGTACAAGAGGGTCCCACTGCTGACGTCATGCTAACGACATCCGCCGTACCGCTGACATCATGCTAACATCAGCAACTAAAACGGAGAATGCGCAAGTGCAAAATTGAGGCTTCGAAGCCCCATATTGAAATTCTGAGGCAGTTTTGGATGTGCGATGAGCGCTAAGTGCTAATCATGCATCGCTATGGGAAATAGGCCATATTGGGGAATGTTTAGGGAATCGTTTTGATTCCTCAGCCATTTTTGCGCCGAAGAGGACAGAAAAGGCCCGATTTTGCAAATTTTAACGTATCAGAAGAAAGAGAGAGACCTGGTTCAGGCATTGAAGACTATCAATGTAGATGTGAAGCCAAAAACCATGTCAAAGAGTATCAGTGTTGCGGCGAATTGTATTAGTGAAGATATTCTCACGGCTCGAGGTGAATGAAACATTAAAAGAAAGCCTTGAAAGTCATGAAGCAGTTAAGGAACCATTCAAAGCTCATCATCACAATGAATGCACATTAAAACTCACATGATATCAATGGACCAGAACTCAAAGCACAGTTATTGCAGAACCACTACACCAGGTCACCAAAGACACCGTACTAACTCATCTTGATCCAGCTGCCTTTGGCGCAGCCCAAAGGATATTTACTCGCATTTAATTCCAGCACAAGTTTAGTTTTAAAAAAATTTCGTGCAGACCTGTTTAGATCAGCTATAATAAATACTTTTGGATATTTTACCTATAAAGAGGACCCTGAACAATGTAATGAGGGTTGGTTTTTGTTGGTTAGATGTTTTGCTTGAGCAGAGACTCACACTGTATATTTGATCATTTCTATAATCAAAGACTGCTTACGAGCTTGGAGAATGAATTGTGTACTGTGTTTAATGGTTGAAGAGTGACTGTGGAATTCTTGTGCTGATACATGACTCAATAAGTGTTTCTTACCTCTGTCTTTCCATTCATATATCATTATCTAAGTAGTAGAAAGAAAGAATAGCTTAGAATTTGTTTAAGTGCACTCTATGCTCAATTTCTGTTGTTTCTTTATGTCTTCATCTATTTTAGGCACAAATATGAATTCCATCTGGCTCATATTTACCCTAATTCACCATCTGTGATAGTTATCCAGGGATTCTTAACTGCCCCTAGATAGAGCTCATCCTCTTTCCCTCTGTTAAGCTGATTGAGAGATTCTTAATTGCCTCTCATTCCTTACATTTCACTCCATCTCTTTAGCTTAAAGGTTGTTTCATGTGCAGCTACCCTCCTCCATATTCCTCTTGTTATCAAGACTGCCTACCCACGTTCCTACTCCTTGACTCCATGCCCAATGGTTTGAAACTTATCACTCTATGCATGCATCTCTGCTCGAATGCATCTTCCTTCCATTCAAACACCATCCAAACCTAAAAAAAACCCACTGAACCCAATAGCTAGCCCAAAATCATCATCAACGAAGCTAAATCATCAAGAGACAACCCTCTCTGATTATAGGTGGGCTAGAACCTGTAATCCAAAGATTGGTTTATGGTTACCTCGGCTGTATCCCTTTAGGAGCTTAGGGACAACCTCAGTGATAACATAATGGCGACTCCGCTGGGGAACTTCCCCAGATAATCTCGCAAAACCAATCCAAAGCTCCGTAGAGGAAGAAACAGACCTTTAACAAGTTTCTGTTAACCTGTATTCTTAGAAAAATTCCCAAAAAACAAGCTAGAAGTTGGCTCCCAAGAAGCATTCACGTTACACAAGATCAAATCCAAATCCAAATCCCCCAGCTGTTTTTGATAACCCCAATATAATTCCCAAGATCATTAGAAAACAAGAGCAACAAGAAGGTTTTACTGCTTCCAGTTCTGAAACAGTTCAGTGTAGCCATTTAGCAACCCCTGTTAAAGTTTTGTTCCGTTCAAACCCTACCTCCCCTGGTTCATCATCCACTTCTGCGAGCCCTGTTTCGACACCTCCATCCAGTGCGAATACCACCACTACCACTCCTATTATCCCTGTTACTCTAGTTGTTCCACTTGTCCCGGTTGTTCCACTTATCCCAATTGTTATGGCTAATAGATATGCACCTTTACAACTGCCTGCAAATCACGGGGCTATGCCTCAGGATTATGAGACTAAAATTACCTATTTTGATGTCGCAAATTCCTGCACAGCTCTTCAGGATACAAAGAAAATGCAAGATTACTTTGGGAGTTATGAGATTGATGATGACAGTGTAAGAATGAAGATTTTTGTCCAAAGTTTGACTGGTGATGTCAGGACTTGGTTCAGAGCAATCCTATCCAATTCCATAGGAGACCCAGAAGCCTTATATCAGTCCTTTATTAATAGGCGGGAGAAAAAGAAAGACCCCTTGCACATATTATCTGAATATGACACTATTAAAAGAGGCCCTCAGGAGACTGTTTTGGATAGTTTTGGTAGAGAAAGGAGGCTGGGTGATTACATAAATTTATAGCCCAAGAGCTCAATGGCTTATCTTGAACTCAGAGACTATGCAATGGGTAGTTAAGACCAAGTTGTAGGACTAGATTGCGCAATTATTGGGGCCAAGGTCCTGGCATGAGCACTGAAACTGCACATTACACAGTGCGTTGAGTCAGGAACTATGCTTTTGATAGTGGAATGGGACAAGGCTATAAATTGAGGGTGGAGCTTCACAATGCGTAGTTGGGGAAGGCCAGATGAGGCTAAGTTGCTTGGAAATTTTTAAAAATTGGCTAAATGTGTGGTTAGTGAACTCATGTGATCAATGACATGAATTGACTATCAAAACACATAAAAGGTTGGTGACACAACAACATATATCATCTGTGACACATAAACCGCACATTTCCCTTAGTGCGACAACTCTACAATGACTTACAAGAAGTGCGACACCAAAGATAGACTTTGCGACGACCGTGACGACACATGTGTGACAATGATTGAAACTTTGTGAATGAGTGTGATGGATGTTTACATTGTTATGTCAGCTCATTCACATGAATATAACCCATTGAGACCACCAAAACAAGCTTCTATACATTATGCAATAGTGAACATGTGAAAAGACGACATTTTTTCCTTTCTTGAAAAAGGAAACAAAACACTTAAAGAAATTACATGGAATGGACCTCAATATTTGTGATGAGAGCATGCAAGGCCAAGCTAGACTCTGAAATTTGGTGCAAGACAAAATTTTGGGGGGTGTTGTAGCAGTGAAAACACCACCTTAATACATTCACATGCTATTCTTTGGATAGACATGTTGGACCCCATATATATGCTCTCTAGAGTGGAGTGCGGGTGCCTAGGTACTCAATAGTCTTGTTATATTTTAATTCTAAAAATTCTATGGTCTCGTAGGCTTCTAGCTACGGCCCAATACTCTTTGGTTTTGTTACACCCTTTGTTTAACATTGTCATCCACATAATCCCACTTATTTTTTCCTACTTCCAATTCAGATTTCTTACGGGATTTAGGGTTTTTGAGGTTCCTAGTGTCACCCAATATTCCTTGTCTTCCTTTATACCATTAAACTTCCACCTTTCATCCCAATAGTGATGCCTGGCTCATTTTCTCCTAGATTAATTTTAAATAAATTTATGAGCTTTTGGGACTTCCAAGGTTATAAGGTTCTTGGTTTTTGGGCTTCTGGGCCTCTTCTCAGTACCTTGGCTCACTGTAGTTATAGGCTTCTAGGCCTTCTGGGTTTTTGGGCTTTCGGATTTCCAAGATTTATAGCCCATTCTTACTACATTGGCTCACTATTGTTACAATATTTTGGACCTTCTGGGTTTACGGGACTACTAAAATTCAACTTGGGATCATACAACTTTGACTAGCTCTATCTCATAATCCAAAAGTCCAATTTCAAACTTCCACATATCACTATAAATATATTTCCAAGATCTTTCCATCTAGGTGGGTTTCATCTACATTTGTGATGATCTTACACTCCAAAATTGGCTCCAAAGTCTTTGCATCATTACGTCTATGTGCTAATCCTCAACCTTCTTCTTATGTTTGGAAACTAATATTTTGAGGAATCTCTTTAGAACTTGTGCCACCAATTGATACATTATTTCCATCAATGACAACATATCTCAACAATGAGAATATTTTCACCATCTATCATTTGACTTACTATGATCCTTAGTCTAGGAAATCACCTCAAAATTTCATTTCTTTGATGGCAGGGAAGAATTTTAGGCCTTCCTTAACCAATATTGATTGAAGGGTTTATAAGTATTCCTAATTACTTGGGGATTATTATGGTACACTACCTATTTTGCCTAATCCTAGGTCTTCCAATGTTTTCATCCTTCAAGTGTCACAGGTCACTTAAAAACATGATACTTTTTCCCATCATTTAGCTCAATAGTAACCTACTTCTTTATAATTAGTTAGTTCCTTAGGAGGAGTTCTTCTTGGACACCATCCATTTTGGAATTTCCTTTCTTATTCCAACCACCAGGGATAGTCTCTACCCTTGTGATGGTTATGCCAATTTTTCCTAACTGCACCTTGGAGATCCCCGTATGGTATATTGATCCTCCTCAAACATGACACCTAATCAACTCAAAACCTATGTGGCTTTCAAGCTTGAATAACAGTTCCTAGCCACCCCCATTGTTCCTTTTGTTTAATAACAACCTTAACATAACTCTACTCCTATTGTGAAATCAACTAGTGAGGGGAGAAAAGCCTAGAAAAGTGGGGCCAAATATAAGGTAACCCAAGTGGTGGCCACTCCACCTACAACACGTAAGCCTCCTAACCGATGTGTTTTGTGTGATTTATCTAACCATGCCACAAGTACTTTCCCTAATATTCCCTATTTAAAGAGCGTTATTTTTATGGAATAAATTTGGCCATACCTAAATTTCCATGAGGTCAAAGTCAACATACCTAAATCATCCAAGAAAAATGAGCCTCTACAAACAAATTGCCCTTATTATTTGTGCAATATGTACAGATGTTATTCTTATCATTATAAACATCTCTAATATTTTTCCAATTTCCTTACATTTCTTTGTGATATGGTGTTGCTTGTAGTGACCCTTCCCCTTCCCTACCTGTAGACACTAGAATCAATTCATTGCTAGGTTGGGAGGCTACTCAACCCACTATCGTAATTCCTCCCCCTGATGCAGAAATGACTGATAGCTTCATCCCCATCCTTTATCTATCATCATCAATGGGATTGATATCTTTAGACTCCATGGGAGCTTATAAGTATGTTTCTTTAGAATCACCTTCTGAATGTACGAGCTTCTAAGCCTTCTAGGGTTATTGGCTTTTAGGTTTCTTCGCTTATTAGCATGTTCTCTCTACCTTGGCTCACTGTTGTTATGAACTTCCAAGCCTTTTTGGGTTCTAGAATTCTAGGTTTCTAATATTTTGAGCCTATTCTCACTACCTTGGCTTACTGTTGTTATGGAATTTAAGGACTCCCAAGGTTCTGGGTTTCTATATCTGCTAAACATTTACTTTGGATCATACAACTTTAACTATCTCTATCTCACAAAACAGGAGGCCATTTTCAAACTTGAACGTATCATTGGAAATATTTTTCCAAGATCTTTCTACCTAGTTGGGTTTCACTACATTTTAGGTGATTTTCTACTCTATAATTGGCATAATAGTCTCTACATCATTACTTCTACCATGCTAATCATCAACGTTCTTCTTGTGCCCAGAAACAAATCTTTTGAGGTATCTCTTTGACACTTGTGCCACCAATGGACACCCTATTGCCATCAATGACAACATATTTCAACATTCTCCCCATTTGGAATTGATGGCAACACCAATATCAAACAAAACATGCTTTCTAATATATATCAACTTAGGGTGTCTCCTTCTAGTGCCGCTCCCCCTGCGATGCACTTCTCTTATTCTTAGCTTGTTTTGTGGTTGTGGTTTTGTTTTTTTTGTTTCATTATTCTCCTCTTACTGTTGCTAGATGGCTAACACCTCTACTTTTCATTTTTTCTTGATCACTGTGGATTTATCCATGTATCACTCCCCCTTTGACATTAATGGAAAAGAAACAAGCATGTTCCCCCTATCACTATGCTCCTTCTATCAACAATATTTCTCTTTTATGTTGATCTTGTAGACCTGACATCTTGATCTTGAAATGATGAAAATAAAACAATTGTCTTTCTTCCTCTTGAAGGAATATCTAGTGTTGGTAGGCAAGAGGAAAAACTCCCAATCTTTTCCACAAACACCCAAATTATTCTCTAGGAAGTGGATTGGTGAAAATATCAGTAACTTTCTCTTTTGTAGTGACATACTCTAGCTTTGCAATCTAATTTGCAACTTCATCTCTCAAGAAATGATACTTAATTGGTATATGCTTTGTCTTGTAATGAAAAACTGGATTCTTTGACATGCTTATCACATTTGTGTTGTCATAAAAAATGGGAATATGGTCATCACAAAACACTTGTACAACTTACAAGGTTTTCATCATGGACAATAGTTGAGTGCAACAAGATGTTGTTGCAATGCGACCAACCATGGGGACCAAAGGATCATAGAAGAAAAGGCTTGTCCTCCCTAACATTTTTTTCATTCTTAAAATGAGGTAGAACCAAAAATCAATATGTATTTAGGTTCAATTCCAGTAGCAGATCAATCAAAGCCCTTGATAATTTGTTATTTTCAACCATGTATAGACACAAAGGAATCAACGACCCAATTTACCCTCCTCGTTCACTCCATTATAGAACCCAAAATAAATTAAATAAATAAAATATATATTATTATATATATATATAATATATATATATAATATATATATATATATTATATATATATAATATATATATATATATATATTATATTGGTCTTCAGGTATGAAACTTACCCCATAGGTGGAATTACATCAAAGGGACTTCCTTTTCTAATATATTAAGGATATGTTCTCCCTATCTCGCCCAAATTATTTCCCCTCTAGGCATTGGACTTTTACATTCCAAATTCCTTATGTGATTAACATACAATGAAAATTTATTATTAAAAAAATAATGATAACAAAAAATATATTACTATTATTCATAAATAAAATATTTCAATGTAGCCTCGAGGGTTAACTCAATTGGTTGCGTCATCATCATTAAAGAACCTTTTTTATTGAGGGATGAATGGTTTATGTTAGGCCCCTATACTACTAGTGTAACCCCTTATTGTTATTAGTAAAACCCAGTTATTATATTGATGTACCCATGTAGTGCCCATATTGTTACTATTGTGTCCCATAGAAGCCCACTATTGTTATTATTGTGCCCTTACATTATTATTGTTATGTAGGCTTTGATTATGTTATGACCCCTTAGACTCCTATATATAGGGAGGAGGTCTTTTCATTTGAATCATCCAAGAATTGTTCATTTATCTAATGTACAGGAGGTTTCCCCCTCGAAGAGGCTGAATTCTAAGGCGTTGATCTATCTCTTCTATCTTTTCTTGAGCTGGTTTCATAACAGTTGGTATCAGAGCTTTGGATTATAGGGTTTGGTTGTTCCAAACAGGTCATTGTGGAATTTTTTCTATAACGTTTGTTCTGCAATTTTTCATAAGTTGATAAAAAACCCATTTTAGAAGACATCACGCTGGATCTTAGGTCCGAATTTCAGAGGTTCGCATGCTATATTTGCGGAGATATGATCTGAGGAATTTGGTCTTTTTGTAGACTCCTGAATTACATTCCTAACAGGTGACCCAGGGAAAATCATCATAACTTTCTCTCTGAGCATCAGAGTGAAATTTCATAAAAAGGTACAGAACGAGCACGGACTGTAGTTTCGTTTATATATTTTTCAAAGCCAAAGGTCGAAAAAGTGACTCGTGGCACGTCGTACAACTTCGCTCTACTGAAATTCTCTATAATCAGGTCACTGTGGGAGATTTGGCATAACTCTTCCCTCGAGAATCCAATTGGGGTTAGACTTGTAGCATTGGAAAGAGGACATAGAGGGCTACTGCAGGTCACAATTTCAGAACTTAAAGATCTGAAAGTACAAAGTTACATTCGTTTCAAGCTCAAGCTCCTAAAATCAAGAAAAAACAAGATGAGGAAGTTTGATGGGAAGCATCTGGTAAATTGGATACTTCAAATGGAGCAATATTTTGATCTACATGGTGTACCACTGTTACAAAAGGTATGTATTTCATCTTCATATTTAGAACCGGATCAATTTTTATGGTATAAAGGGCTTTGTTCTCGTAAACGACTTGTTACGTGGTCAATTGTCACAGAGGAAATGATAGCACATTATGAGGATACAAAGAGCAACACCACAAAAATTGGAAAGAGTAAAAGGGCTTTGTGACATACTAGAAGGTAAAATTATGGCAAAAATAAATTCTACCCCTCACAGCTATGAAGATGGAAGTGTTGTTTCTCCTAGCGTTCCACAACCTACAAGGGTTACACCACAATAATTGGAAGAAAAAGGAGAAAAAGGGCTTTGTTACAATTGTGATAACAAATGAAGTAAAGGTCATAAGTGTGCTGAGAAGAAATTATTTTACATAGATTATGAATACGAGGAAGAAAAGGATCAAGAAACATCAAAAGAAGAGGATATACACCACAACCCCACCCCAGAGAAAGAAGAAATGAATCAAACCATATCTTGTAAAGCATTGGCAAGAATTACCACTCCTCAAACTCTCAAGATATAAGGACATATCAAGAAGAAAAATGTGAAAGAAGTGAAAGATCACATCAAGAAAGAAGAAATGAATCCAACCATATCTTGTAATTCATTGGTCAAAATTACCACTCCTCAAACTATCAAGATAGAAGGACATATCAAGAAGAAAAATGTTCAAGAAGTGAAAGATCATATCGAGAATCAAGAAATAAATTCGACCATATCTTGTAAAGGATTGGTAGAAATTACCACTCCCCAAACTCTAGATATAGAATGACATATCAAGAAGAAAAAGGTTCAAGCAGTGAAAGATCACATCGAGCATCAACAACAAGTTCTCCAACTTTTAAAGGATAACGCCACTTCGATGCAAAATCAAACGAAACAATAGGCAGATCAACATCATATTGAAAAATGTTTTGATGTAGGTGATTGGGTATTTTTACTACTACATCTCAAGCAAGCTATTTATGAGAAGGAAATGTTGGCAATACTACACGCACTTAAAAAATGGTGACCTTACCGAATGGGAAGACTCTTCAAGGATGAGGATGTGGAAGCATTGTTTTGTGCTATTTCTATTATCCAACCAGATTGGATAAACGAAGCAAGGGATGAATGGAAGAAGGATGAAGAAGTATGGCCACTTATTCAAAAGTTGCAAAAGATCCCAATTCAAACAATATTGCCAGAAATTGAAGGGGAAGGAAAAATCATATTGGAACCTGGAGCAGTCACAGAAAAAAAAAACCCGACAGCTATGAAATCAATCAATTTTAGAGTATCTCATCAAGTGGAAGAACTTACCTGCTGAATATTCCACATCAGACGACAAGAAGTTTATACAGAACCATCAAGAACTACTCAAGCATTGAGGACAACAATTTTTGAAGGAGAGGGGCATGTTAGGCCCCTATACTACTAGTGTAGCCCCTTATTATTATTAGTAAAACCCCCTTATTATATTGATGTACCCATGTAGTGCCCATATTGTTACTATTGTACCCCATAGAAGCCCCACAATTGTTATTATTATGCCCTTACATTATTATTGTTATGTCGGCTCTTGATTATATTATGACCCCTTAGACTCCTATATATATAAAGGAGGTCTTTTCATTTGTATCATCCAAGAATTTTTCATTTATGTAATGTAAAGGAGGTTGCCCCCTTGAAGAGGCTGAATTCTAAGGCGTTGATCTATCTTTTCTTGAGTTGGTTCATAACATGTTGGTGTTACAAACTGGTAAATTTTCTTAAGTTAACAAGACATTCATGATAAAAATAAATTCAAATGAATAATGAACAAAAAACATATACAATGTCGCAAACCATCAAAGAGACATATTAACACAATGTTTTTATGAAGGAGTTCACCCCTCCTGGGCTACATCTCCTTGGTCCAGCCTCCATGGCTTGGGCCTCTGTATGAGCTCAATGTGGCAAAAATGTTGTTTACAAAGTTCTATGGTTCCTGATATCTGCACCATGTGTTCATAAGGTCCAACCTAGCCAAGAACACTTCTTTCTGATCTCAATTTGGTCGAAAATTGAGCAAGTTATGCTTCATTCAAGTTTTCCTAGGAAACCCGGCTAAATCTGGAGAGACTCCTGTTAAGTCCGCCAAAACTGGAAGTTTTCGCCAAATTTGGTAGCCGCCAAAACCACCGCCAACTTAATCAATGGTTTAATTAAATGCTAAACATAATTAGTTTAATAAACATGATTAGCGCTAAGTTCGATATGTTGTTGGTCGTTGGTTGGTGAGCACTAGTATTGCAGCAATAATGTTGCAACTCCTGGGCTACCTTCTTTAATCTTATCAACCCGGTAGTTCATAACAAACTTGGAAGCGACTGTGCTGTATGCACAAGTACTAGTTCTTACTGCAGATTGTCACTTGGTCAGCTGGCACAAGATCACTAGGTGCTCAAGCCAACTTCTAAGGATTCTAGAAGAAGCTCTATATGTGATGAAAAGAGAGAAAGACTACTCTACAAATACTACTCTAACTGCAGAAAGGAGTAAGACTGAAATGTAAAGCAAACCAAGTAAATCCTACTTAACCAACTAATCGTACTTATTGTTGGCATTATGTTTCTGGTATGGTTATATGTTACAGATGTTGTACTTGATGGCAACACCCATGGCATGGCTCTCAATATGATGGGAATTAAGAAGTACGCAGGAGAAAAGTTCTCGGAATTTTATGCAGAGAAAAGTTTATAAAAGTTTATTTCATGTGGAGAAAAGTTCACGGAATTTTATGTAGAGAAAAGTTTATTTCATGTGGGAAAAATTACCTTTGGTCCATGGTAGTTAGTCCTTGGAATTTGAACCTATGGTTTTTTTATCATGGCATCTCGATAGACGTGTTGATCCCTAGTATTGAGTTGATGGTATTGGTTTGTTATGGTTTTGGCCCATGGTATTGGTCCATGATTTGAGGAAGAGCTTGCCTATATAAAGCAAAGGAGATCATTTGGCTTGTGTATGATTTGGGGTTGAATATCTTAAGATATGAAATATTGGGTTATTGTTTCAAAAGATCGATCTATATGAAAGTGAAGTGGAAAGTGAATCTGTGAAGGGTGATCTCTCGAGCGCTGCAGCTGCGGAAGTGCGGAGGCGCCGCAGGAGACACTGCAGGAGGTGCCGCAGGAGACGCCGCAGGAGGTGCCGCAGGAGACGCCGCAGGAGGCGCCGCAGGAGACGCC
>APFE030984746.1:0-15408 GCA_000404065.3 Pinus taeda
TGGAAGAAATGTCCATACAAACCACATATATGAATAAGTTCAAAGAGAAAGTGACAAGCTTGGAGATTGATTACAAGCTTGCCAAAATCATACACAAAGAAGAAGTGCAAAAGGCTACCAAGATGAGTGAGAGATTGAAAGCCCTAGAAAAGGACTTAACACTGAAAGAACCCCTTGGGTAGGCTAAGGAACAACTATGGGCCAATATCATTGACTATGTCAATGATATTTGGCCATCTATTTAGGTGATTGTAGAGCAAATAGATTTGATAAAGCTGGCTATAGAGGCCATCCAAAAAGTAAAAGAAGAATTAGGACAAATGCTAGAAGAGGTTGCTATAATTATCCAATTCCTTAACACCAAAAATAAGTATGAGCTACAATAATTGGAAATAGAGGACAAAACAGAGACAATTTTGGAGGTAAAAAAGGTCCTCTCCAAGAGAAACTTGATGCAAAACTTGGAGGATAAGTGTCAGAATATGCAGCTGGCCATTGACAGATTTATGGATAAGTTCCACATTTTGAGAGAAAAGGGATTACCCAATCCTTTAGTGATAAATGATAAGCTGATGACACAGGACGATTACAACAAGAAAATCAGAGAGGTAGCAAAAGATCAGGTAAATACATGATCAATGAAGGCATTACCAACAGGCAAGGTACTCTACCGAACATTTGAAAACTTGTTTTACCTCCAGCATGAGGTAAAACACTTGTTTATCAATAAGCCTACTTTTTCCAAATACGCAGAGGCAGATGAAACATATAGAAAGATGGTAAAAGTCCAATTACCTGATGCTGAAACATGGGAGAAATTAATTGATTTACTATAGAAATATGCAATAAAAAGGTTAATGTAAAGTAAAATTAAAACATCATGGTAAAAGGATGTTGACAGATCAGCAGAGTCAAAGTGTATCAAATGAAAGGCTAAAGTAAATGAAGCATCCAGCGTGAAAGATCAAACAACAAAGCAGATTAAAGGGCAAAAGATCAATGCCAACAGATCCAAAATAAAAGGGACAACATGAAACAGTTCAATCGTTGTCTCTATCTTCTTGCATGAAGATATTTCTTTTTCCCTAGATTAGTTCTGAATATAGTTTCAGATATTTTGTAACTCCATTTGTATAAATACTTCAAAATTTAAAGTATGTAGTGTGGATTCTATTAGACATTTCTATAGACTTTTTGATCAGAAGACCCAGAAGGTTATTATATCATTTACTGACCCAACAAGCTGGATTGATAAATAAAGATAAGACATTTCCAAGGATTCATGTGTTGAGTGAATTTCAAACAAGTATTTTCATGTGTTATTGTTATTTTTCTCAAATTTATTCATAATCTTTATTGTTTTTGTCAATCTAAATGTTATAACTGAAATAATACTTTAGAACTTGTTTAATTACACTCTTTCTTAACAATTATACATTTAAATGTTTTCTGCTGATATCTAAATGAAATAATTCTTAATTGCTCTTTGGTTTAGATTGATTTCTTGAATATCCAGGTTAAAAGATTCTTAATTTCCCTTTGACCTTGATTAGCCCTTCATTCCTCATTCATTATACAGGTCTAAGAACCCTTAACTGCTCTCTCACCCCAAGTGAAACCCTTTCTCCCCTCTGTCTCAAAGTTCTGAAAAACACTCTGCTATCTTGCCCTTGGAACATTCCCTAGTGAGTTAATCTAGTTTTTCTTCCTTATTGTTTGACTCCATAGCCCAATGTTCTAAAAGACATCATTTTATCCATTTTTCTAAGCAGATCCCACCACCCAATCTCAAACAAAAATAAAAACCCTTTGAATAATCATAACTAGCCTAAAAACCATCTTAACTAAAACAACGTGCCCTCTCTGAGCATCAGGAAGGCTAGGTCCTAATCTCCAAAAGCGCTTTGTGGTTACCTTTGGTTTTTCTTTCTTTTTACTTCAAAAGAATTATCAGAGTGATAACACAAGGGACCACCAGTAGTTAGGGTTTTCGATGTCATAAAGCTATAAATAGTCTTAGATAGCAAGGGAATAAGTATCAAGTTTTATTTTCATTGAGCTTTGCTCTATTAAAGGTTACCACATCGAAGAGGCAAGTGAACATTATATTCTGCTTCTGAATCATAATATATCTTTGCATATTATCTCAATTCATGTGATCTTTTTGTTTTTCTGGAAATATTCTTTCAAGTTTTTGGAATTCTATTATTCTCATAGGTCAAGTGCATAACAAGTGGTATCAGATCACTTTCTAGGGTTAGTTGTACCTCCAATTTTCATATAATTTTGTTTTTTAGGCTAGAGACGTGTTCCAACATCTTTAAACCATGGGTTATGTTGTTGAGTGCATAAACCTGCAAATTTGGGGAGGCATGCACGGAGGAACTACAAGAGGTGGTCACGCTTGTTGGACTCCCTTGAAACTCCTGCGGGTACCCCTTCAATTAGTAGCACATTAGACAGGACTGTGCACAGACTGCACTTCCATGTACCCTTGGGTATATTTGAAGTCCCCACTAGGGTAACCTGAAACCTAACTTTAGATAAGCCACTAGTCATCTTGTTTCTACAGTACACTAAGAACTACACTTGGGGAGATTAATGGAATGTACAATAGGGTAGTTAGGTAGTATGGCTAAGGGTACGGTCAATCCTCCTTAGTTAGCACCCTAAAATATTGGGCTGAGTACTATTCTTGGACTCATGCGTATATTGTGATCAGTAGCACTGAAACTCCTTTCATACCATAGTTCCCTCAACTATCAGAATTTTGCCCCCTACATTTTCATCCAGATCAGATCCAACAATTGGGATTCGGTCACCACTATACAAAACAGATCCAGCAGTTAGGGTTATGTCACCATCGTATAGATCAGATTCAATAGTTGGGGTTTTCGTAGTGAATATCAGACTCTTTTTACAGTGAGGGGTTTAGCTGCCATAGTCAAGATCTGATTTTCGCAACAAATTTTGTTGTACCAAGACCTTGGGGTTTTAGTTACTACTGTTCAGGCCAATTTTTGTAGGATATTTGGTAGTATCAAACATTCTAGAATTTGGTCACTACGGTATTGATTAGCTGGAAGTAAAACTCCTTTCATAGGAAAAAAAAAAGTCTGGGGCAATCAAGGGGCACTTATAAGAGACCTATCCCATAAGATTTAGGAGTACGAGTTTATTGCAATGGTACCATTCACTTGTAAGCCCCCAATATTCAGCCAGTCTTAAATTTTTCTCGACACGGCTTCAAGTGAACCACATCACTAGACTCTTGATCTTTCCCTCTTTCCAAAAATACTACTCTTAAGTAAGCTCAAAATTTGACCGGGGCTAGTGTATGGTCAATCGCAAGTCTCAATTTATCCCTGCAAAAAGGGTTGCTAAGAAGGTCGACACCCTTGAGAAAAAATTCAAAGAATTCTAGGTGTCCATTACTGCCCAAATCACATAAGTATTGGAAGTTATAAACACGCCTCACAGACCCATGAGGGAAGAACACAATGTTGATGCACACATAGAAGGAGAATCCAGTAATGACATTCATTTATATGGTGGTCACCAATCTTCAAGCCATCGAACACCCAAGTTGGACATGTACAAATTTGATGGCTCTAACCTCGTAGTATGGGTGGCACAAATGGAGCAATATTTCCCCCTCAATAATATCTTTGAGGATGAAAGTAAACTACATATGGGAGCCCTTTACTTAGATCAAGAGAGATGGGAGTGATGGCAGTGGCATCATAACTGTTATCCAGGGAGGCCAACTTGGAACATGTTCTCAAAAGCCATTTGTGACTGCTTTGATCAGTAATCTCAATTTTTAGGTCATCTCACTAAGCTCAGGAAAATCGGTACAGTAAGGGACTACATTGCAACTTTTGAACAATTGGCCATCAAAACTAAAGGAACAAGAGATGCCTTTTACTTGGAATGTTTCATTATTTTCCTAAAGGAATCCATCCAATCCCATGTCTGAATGCATCACCCAACTACTTGGTTGGATGCATCCCACAAGAAGTCGCCTTAGATGCCCAATCCAATTGTCCAAATTTCGTCGCAAAGGCACATCCCACCCATGCTACACCCCCCACCCAAACAATTAAGGTTCAAAAGGTGTCACCGGTAGAAATGGATGAAAGAAGGAAACAAGGGCTCTGCTACTACTGTGATGACAAATACTCCCCGGGACATAAACGCAAGGAACCAAAATTGTTTCCAATTGACGCTACTGAAAACAACTCAGTCGGTGAAGTTCCATCCACTAAAGTGCCTGAGGAAGAAGTGGGTGAACCCCTAACCAACATGGACGATGATCTCACAACTATGCTAGATGAGTTGATTATATGACTGCATGCCTTAGCTGGAATTGCTTTGCCCCAGAATCTCAAAATATAAGTTTTATTAAACATCGGCCAGTAGTGGTGTTGATTGATAGTGGCAGCACACATAACTTTGTCTACAAGAGAGTAGCAGAAGTTGTTCATTGCTTTGTACAGGTAGTATCTAATTTCCATGTCCTTATCGCTGATGTGGGGGCCATGAAATGTGAAGGATGTTGTGAAAATATTAACCTTCAAATGGGGTATTATCACTTGAAAACCCACATTTTTACCATTGAAATGGGTGGTTGTGACATTGTCCTTGGCACTGAATGGCTCCACAAACTGGGCCCTATCACAATGTATTTCAAGGAGGTATATATGAGCTTTAAGTAGAACGACCACACTCATATAGTAAGGTGACTCCAGCAGGTTCTCCTAATATCTTCAACTCGCATCGAATGGAGGAGCTTTGAAAAAGGATCCATCATGGGATAGTAGCCCAATTTAATGCCATCCAGGGCATTGAATCTACTCCTCCTCATATTCAACCTTATACACAATAGGTATTGGATCACCACTAGTAGGACTTTGAAAATCCAAAGGAGATCCCGCCTTCTAGGGGTGAAAATGATCATAGAATCCCTTTTCTCCCAGGTTCCAAGCTTCTAAATGTCTGCCCATATCGATATTCTTTTGCATAAAAGAATGAAATTGAAAAAATAATCAAGGAACTCATCAAATCTGGTGTTATTCATCCCCGCACCAAGCCTTATTCATCTCTACTAGTCATAGTTATAAAGAAAGAAAAAGAATGGTGCATGTAGCCTGACTTTAGGGCCCTTAATAAGCTCACTATCAAGGAAAATTTCCTTTTGCCAGTAGTTGATGATTTGCTTGATGAAATACATGGTGCTAAAGTTTTTACCAAGATGGACCTTTGCTTGGGCTATCACCAAATATGCATGAACGATGTTTACATTCCCAAAACAACCTTCTGAACTTATGAAGGCCATTATGAATTCTTGGTCATGCCATTTGGTCTTTGTAATGCCCCATCCACTTTTTAGAGACTCATGAACCACCTTATGAAACCATATCTTAGAAAATTCATCCTGGTCTTTTTCAATGACATTCTCATATACAACATAAGATGGGACAAACACCTTCAACATCTTGACCAAATATTACAATTTCTCTAGGATCAGGAATTATTTGTTAAATTATCCAAATGTTCCTTTGGCATGGGAGAATTAGAGTATTTGGGACACATTGTGGGCCATGACAGAGTGAGGGTTGATTTGAAAAAGCTTCAGGAAATGCAAGATTAATCCCAACCAAAAACCTTGAAGAGTTTGCGTGAATTCTTGGGTCTTACAAGCTACTATCGCAAATTTGTACGAAATTATGGATGCGTTTCCTGACCTCTCACTAGCATTCTCAAGAGAAATTCATTTCTCTGGATTGACGCACCTCGGCAAGCCTTCCTGGCTCTCAAACAAGCCATGGGCTCCACTCCAATATTGGCCTACCCAAACTTCACCAAACATTTTGTGATTGAATGTGATGCTTCAGGTATGGGCATTAGCACAATATTAATGTAGGTAGGTAGACCATTGATTTCCACCAATCAGCAACTCAGTGGAAAACATCTAGGTCAATCTACATATGAGAAAGAAATGATGGCCATCTTACATAAGTCTCTGTATCCCCATCATTTGTTTCAAAAGAACTCACCCTCACATCGTTGGAGGATAAAAGGGACGTGGAGGCACTTTTGTCGTTCAAGAGGGAAATCGCATTCGATCCATTAGGATCACTATCAGACTGGAATACTAAGAATTCGGTGAAGGTATGCTCTTGAGAGGGTGTTTCTTGCCATGACAACACTAATAGAGTGATTTCCCTATTACTTCCTTGACGATATTTCGAGGGTACTCTTTCATCAACTCTAGGAAACCTTTAATTATTGTGTACATTGGATATTTCATATAATTATTTGAGAGGAAGAATTCTACCTAAGTTTTGGAAGCTCAAAGCATTGGAAATGCTTAATATCGGCAACAATCATCTTAACAATACCATTTTACCATCAATTGGTAGCCTCTCCTTACTGCAAACTTTGGATCTCTCAGATAATAAGTTGATAGGGACTATACCAACAGAACTGGGTCATCTAGTCAAGTTCCAATATCTCGATTTACACTATAATTTTCTCACTGTAAGTATCCAAAATTCTTTGAGAAATTGCACATCCCTGTAAGGATTGGCCATTTCCTAGAACAGGTTGATTGGTCACATCCCTCCAGCTCTGGGAAATTGTACTTAGCTAATGTCTCTTTTTTTTATTCCAACTTCTTGAGTGGAAGAATTCCGGTGGAATTTCGCTTACTGCAAAATCTAGAGCACCTATCTTTAGATTACAACTATTTGATTGGAAGAATCCCAGTGGAATTCAGATTGCCAAAACTTAGAATTTTTTCTCTAAGTTCCAACAACTTGAGTGGAATAATTCTAGTGGAATTGGGCTCACTGCACAACTTACAACACTTGTACCTAGATTTCAACAATTTGGCTAGAGGAATTCTAGTGGAATTGTGCTCACTGCACAATTTACAACACCTGAATCTAGATTCCAACAACTTGAGTGGAAGAATTCTTGTGGATTTGGGCTCTCTGTAAAATTTATAGACACTCGATCTATCCTACAACAACATGAGTGGAAGAATTTCCATGGAATTGGGCATGCTACAGAACTTAATAGAGCTCGAATTATCATCCAACAACTTGAGTGGAAGGATTCCCGCATATCTAGGGAATTGGATAATGATGTCAGATTTGTTTTTGTTCGACAACAAGCTTAGTGGAAAAATTCCTGAGGATATTGGAAATGTGTATATTTATCAACATTAGATTTATCCAAAAACTTGTTCAATGGAAAGATTCCCGCATCTTTACAGAACTGTACATGTTTAGAGTGCTTCAAGGAGTCCAAGAACAAACTTACTTGACCCTTAGACATAGTTTTTCCAATTTTCTTACAGGTTTTCTCTGCTCATTCCAATAGTTTTTCTGGGAATCTTTCATCATCTTTGGTCAATTGCACCAAACTTCTAGCACTAAATTTAAGGAAAAATAAATTAATAGGCCAGCTTCCTAAACATTATGCATCTTTTCAATCATTACGAGTTTTAAGTGTGGGTTTGTTGATGGTGCTAGACCCACCAACATGTCAGGGGATCTCCCCAGTAAGAAGTCCCAACTAGACCTCAGACCTTTTGGAGTAGGAGTCCCAAGCAATGGGTAGTAAAGCTATGCCTTGACTACGATAGAACGCAAAGGTAAGTGTGATATATTTGTCAGATTCAAGAGAGGTGCATGGGGAGGTTCTAACACACGAAGGGGTAAAAGAAGTGTATCCCTTAGAAGCCTATAATAGTACGCTGCCTGAAAGGAACACATGATCGGAATGACATGACAAGCTAGAAATCAAAATAGTCGACAATACAAAGTGATGGGTTAAACCAACAAAATGATTTCATCAAGATTCATACAATCGTATATGAAATAGTTCATACACAAATGTGTAAGATAAACAACATACATTGCTAAAGTAACCAAAATAATCAAGCTACAATAAAAACATATGCATGAAGATGTGCTAGCTCTATTATATTATATAAAGGGAAAGCTCCATGATCCAGGAGGATCTTGTTAGATCATTGCACAAGTGTTCAAGTGTTGTCGTCAGTGTTCAGTGTCGTTGTCAATTCAGTTCAGCTTCGACAGTTTGATAGTGTTGGTTATGGATCAGGTTGTTCAGGTAATGTTTATGGTTTTCATGGCGTTCAGTTGATATGGGTTTTGTACATGGCTGTCGACTTGTGTTCATCGACAGTTTCGCCAGGATTGGTCAAAGACATGTGTCTTATCGTTCGCCTCGCAGGATTTGGTGTCAAAATAGGTGTCATCCATTGCAGAGGTTTGATATTTCTTTAGGGTTGTTGTCGCAAAGGTATCTAGTGTCGAAGATGTATATGGTTTTATGTCACATTGTTGACAAGTTCGTCATCATGCGACAAATGTTGCTAATGTCACTTGGCGACGATTGATTGTAAATGGGTGATAAACTTTAGGTATTAAAACCCTAATCTACATCTGTAAAACCTAATACTATCAAACCTATCTCCTTAAGTCATAAACCTTAGTGCATTAAAAATGTATTAAAAAAATTATAAAACCTAATACTAAAGACCTAAACCTATGATCTACCCATCACATTCAAAATGGTTATCCAAACTATGTTAATACATAAACCTATGTGCTAAAACAACTCTTGGCCATATGTTTAAAACATTGCAATATCAATACATAGTTCCTAACCGTATGCTTAGACCACAGCAGAACCATGGTGTATGTGACTAGAGACAAGGCTAACCATAATGGGTTCGGAACCGTAGTCATAAGCTGTTAGTTCTAAACCGCGACAAGGTAGCATGACATGTGAATAGAGATCACCACAATAGTAATGTAACCACAGTAGAGACCGTGGCCCTTCATGTGAACAAATGGAAAGTAAAATGTCGGCAGAGTTCAGGCTACCTGCTATAGGAAACTGTGTTGGAGTTGTCGCATGTGAACGTTGCTCCCAGGAACCGTTGATCGTAACCATCAGGATAGCCGCCAGATGTTAGATCGTGGTTAGACCACCCCATTCACATGTAGGCAGTCAACCTCCTCCACCCAGTTAGTAAGCCGCTAGTGGTCCTGTGTCTATCATATGGTTATTTGTGGGTTTTATTAACAGTTTTGTAAAACAACTAGTGCGACCACCATGCCAACTTAGCCTATGTGGCATTAAACAACTATATAGAACTCCTAAACCTATCCAGATCCAACCAAATGCATCTGCAAATCAGTCCAAGGTGGTTTCATGTACCTGCAGGCCTTTAAAAGGTGAAATTTCCTTCATTAAGCAGAGGAGAGTAGTTTTGGTTTTTTGTATGCAAATTCTGGAGGTCATAGGCAGTTTTGTTTTCAGTGTTATGGGAGCATCCGAAGTCGGAATTGGGAACCGTGATAGGCATTGGGAATCTAGTTCAGAGGGCTATCTGATGAAAGTATTCAAAAGTTCCTATTTACACATTCAAATTGATCAAACCTCTGTGTAATCAACTCCTTCTTTTCATTCCTAATAAAAACGGTCACCCATCTTGAATGCAGACCTAGAGACATAGGCCATCAGGGATGAAATCCATCATCAATCTCGTTGTCTAGTATCGCTGTGTTTTTACTATTTTCACTTATGTTATGCATCCTAATTGTGTTTAATCAGTTGTCGTAAAGTCTTCTTTTCAAGCAGTCTTCCTCGATTTCCATGCTTTGAGCTAACATTCAATTCATTAATGGTTAATCAATTATACATCAGTTTAAGTCTATGATCATTTTAGATCACTCAATCCATACATACAAACATGATAGCCATTAGCCCCAATAGTGGAATTTTACAGTCAACACCACTTGCTCCTCCAAAGAGATGTACTCACTCTGCAATGTGGAGAAGCCAAGGCTCGTTAGAGTACTCTCCAAGCCATCTCTGAGAAATGCCTAGCAAAAGCTTAGCTTTAAAAAGCCCCTTGTATGATTTATGAGGTTCTATTTATAACAAAGGGTGGGGTGACCCTTGACATTCCCCTTTGTGACTCTTGGACTAACTTTGTGACTCTTCAACTTCATTACATAACTCTTTACATTACATATGATTGTTTGCATTCCACTAATGACACTTGGAACTTCACTTTACATCATGTTTACAATAATAATACATTTCCCACATATACCCATTTGGGATAGGAATAGGCTTGATTCAGCCAGAAAAGATGACATTAAGACTCAGACGGTTGTAGAAAGACTAGCTCATCAACATCCTCTTTGTGATCCTCAGTGACAAACTGATGCCATGCTTGATAGTGCGCAATGGTGTCTGCATACTATTTGATGATGTCTTCGTGGAAACTAACTCTTTCTTCCATTGCTTATAGGTATACTAATTTGGAACCTCTGTCCAACGCATCTTGTAACATGCACATCTTAGCCCTGAGCAAGGACAGACCGACAATGTACATCCACATGTTATCTATGCTAACTTGCAACTCTATGCTGGTGGCCATGAGAATCAACTTATCAAAGTATGCATCGAGCTCTAGCCTGACTTGGTTCTTCTCTTTGGCCTCATTTAGTGTACTAATTGACGGAGTGCCATACTTTCTCACCACAACATAAAAAATCCTAAAAAACCATGTGTATGAAGTCTCAACACTAGTGATGAGCGACAGGAGTTATCCATAGTTCCGGATCAGACTCTGGATGCGTGATTTGTCCAACGCTACCTGTGACTTCATCATCTTGTGCAAGTGAACCGAGGATCCCTTAGACCTGATTATCCATGTCTATACATGATCAAAATCGGCATGTATATCTGTGAGTGTTCACGCTATCTTGGTTCAGCACTGCTAGTGACCATGTATATGGACAATTGCCTTGTGCACGATGATGAACCTGTCATACAGTCTTTGCATGACTGCCTCAAGAGCCGATACTTCAGCAAGTATCATTTTCATTATCTCTGCTCTGGTGGATCCTATTGATTGTTCCTCTCTCTACCTGGCTACTTGCAACTGCTTAGTCATGTGCTCATTTTCTGCTATAAGAACTTCACACCTGAGCTCATGGCTTCAACATAAGCCTTTTTAGCATCGACTAAGGTAGCTGGATTTCTTCGTACATCTAACACAATCACCTATTCTTCAGTGTGAACAGGTGATGCATGCTCATCTAGGGTGTGCATTCTACGTGCTTGTATAACTCTATGGCGTGACTTATCAAAGGCTATGTTGTACACATCTATTCCCGGATTATCCTCAAGGAGAATGGTATCCCCTTGTTCACTTGGGACTTGCTCTGCTACTGGAGCTGGTGCAGCTGGTGGAGTGACCTCGGTTTCTTTTTTCAGGAGGTCGGTGTCCTGATCCTATTTCAATTGCTCCATCTCCATGTCCATCTATTCTATTATTGGTTCATCCTGTGGAGCAAGTTCTTGTTCCTGCGGCTACATATCTTGTTCCTCATCTACTGCTGGTTCAGAGTCTTCAACCTATACCGGCACGGTTTGTGTTGTCTTTGCGCCTTGCATTTCCTCCCGTTCCTGTTCCTATTCCTATTCATGCTATGCTTCCTTATCTCTTTTGCGCAACTCATGTTCTTCTTTGAGCTTCTCCTCTACTTCATGAAACTTTCTCTCTGCTTCTTCCAGTCTTTGCTTCTCCCTCTTTCTTTGCACTACTCTTCTGTCATGTTGTCGCCTCTTTGCATCTATCTCCAAAGCTACTCTTTCTACAAGTCGGTCTTCCTTAAACTTGTAACTTTACTCTGTCTCCGTGCTTTCGACAATCTTCATCTTTCCTTTGTCTTGCATCAGTTTTTTGCTTGTTGTTACTGTTGTTGTTTCTCCTTGTGGTGCTACTGCCTTAAGTGATACTAGCCACTCTACTACCATGCTAACTGGTTCATTGAGCCTAGAGGTGTTATAACAATATCTCCATGGGTCTTCCTCTGGCCAATGACATGCCCCATGGATCCAAGAATAGTACACTCTCGTATAGTGGTTCCTGCATAAGCTAAGTGGATTGTATGAATTGAAAATCTTGGTGTCGAACTTAAACTTCTTGAAGTCCTCGACCTTAGCATCCACTTCTTTAAAACTCTAGATCATGTACAACCTGATTCATAAAGGAAGCATATGCCATGGTGCCTTCTTCTTCCTGCATAATCAAGCTGATAACCCTGTTGAGATGTGGTATAGAACCTCCTGAATGACCAACTTGTCCATGGAAAACCTCGACAACACATGCAAAGCCTTATCCATGTTTTACATCCCGATGAAGGTACCATCAGGTGAGGCATAACAATCTGCAATGTTTTGAAACACCTCCATTGCTGCCTAGGACATGTAAGGCATATCTTGTTCAAAGATCATCATGTACAGAGGGGCAATGAAGTGGTCAAACAATCTAGTCATGACTCCTTGGTAGATGTAGTCTAAGAGAAACTTGCAATATACATTCACAAGATTCTCTGAAGGTGTCCATGCCCAATCCATGCCACGAAACACTTTACTAGCATATATCACATTCAAGAGGTACATAGACATGAATAATCTTGCTTGTTGATCCTTGGGAAGACTCTGGGCAGTGGATACATGCACTTTCAACTAGAGAGCCAACATGTCGAACTAATTTAAATGTTTGCCTTCATTTACCAGCTGATCCAACATAGTAACCCAACTCCTCAGTAAGGTCTCCGTACTCCCTTGGCCATACATGCAGCATGTAAAGATGACCAAGAATTGGTATGCCTTCCTGAGTGTCTTCGTCTTGTATATCTGGTTGGGTGTCGTCCTCAACTTTGATGGCTCCCTTACCCAACGCTTCAAGATGTCTCTTGTGTTCACGCCGCTATTGGGAGTGTAGAATGGTGCATCCATCCTATTCATCGGCTGTGGAAAATCGTACATCTGTTGATAATCTTCTGTCCTGAAGGAAGCAAGCTCTATTCCACTGACACTCCTCAGTATCATCATCTTAGGATCAATGTGTTAGGTCCCTATACTACTAGTGTAACCCATTATTATTATTAGTGAAACCCCCTTATTATATTGTTGTGCCCATGTAGTCCCCATATTGTTATTATTGTGCCCCATAGAAGCCATTATTGTTATTGTTGTGCCCTTACATTATTATTATAATGTTGACTGATTATATTATGACCCCTTAGACTCCTATATATAGAAAGGAGGTCTTGTCATTTGTATCATCCAAGAAGTGTTCATTTGTGTAATTTAAAGGAGGTTTTCGCCTCGAAGAGGCTAATTTTTAAGTCTTTGAACTATCTTTTCTATCTTTTTGTGAGGTAGTTTCATAACATTTGGTATCAGAGATTTGGATTCTAGGGTTTCGCTGCTCCAAACAGGTTATTGTAGAACTTTCACTATAACGTTTTCTCTATGAAGTTTCAGAAGCTAAAAAAAAAAAAAACCCATTTGAGCTGAAATCATTTTGAATCTTGGGTACGGATTTCAGATCTTGTGTCACTATATTGTTATAGATATGATCTAAGGAATTTAGGGTTTTTGCAATCTCTAGAATTCCATCTCAAACAGATCATCGTGGAATTTTCACTATAATTTTGTTTCTACGAAGGTTCTGACTCTGAAATTAAAACCCATTTAATCCAAAATCTTGATGAAGCTTTGGCCCCAATTTCAGATCTTTTTTTCAATATTTTCAGAGATATGGTCCAAGACATTTAGGGTTTTTGCAGACCCCCAAATTACATCCCAAACAAGAGACTTGGGGAAAATTGTCATAACTTTCTCTCTGAGCATCATATTGAAATTTCATAAAAATTTACAGAAATAGGATAGCTTGTAGTGTTCTGCATATCGATTTTAGGTCCTAAGGTCGAAACAGTGAGACGTGTCAGGTTCTACAAGTTTGCTCTACTGACTAGTCTATAGTAAGGTCAGCATAGGATATTTGGCATAAATATTTCTTAAAGAATCCAATATTGATCAGATTGATGGGGTTAGAAGGAATACTTAGAGGATTACCATAGGCCGAAATTGTGGAACTTGAAGATTTGAAACTACATAGTTACCTTTGTTTAAATATGGAGCTCCCAAAAGGAAGAAAAATAATGACTCGAATCAAGAAAATAGAAACACCTAGTAAGCAATATTGGATGGATGATTTGAAGAGTGTGATTGAAGCTAAGATAAATATCTTTATATGTGTCATGGAAGCTAATATCAATGGTATGGAAGAAGATTTGAAGAAATTCATGGAAGATTTGAAGAAATTCATGGAAGATTTGAAGAAAGACATGGAAGGTTTGAAGGAATGTGAGACAAACTACCACAAGAAAGGCCTCCTAATGACGAAAAGGTAGTAGAGGAAACTCATGATGAGAAAAAAATAAATGTAGATCATGATTTCATAGAATCTAACATTGGATTGAAGACCCTCCATATTCCAAAGATCGATATGAGGAATTTCGATGGAAAGGATCCCACAACATGGATACTATAGATGGAGAAATATTTTGATCTAAATGATGTGAAATTGTTACAAAAGGTATGCATTACATCTTTATATTTAGAACCGGATCAATTTTTATGGTATAAGGGATTTTTTCTCGAAAACCACTTGTCACCTGGTCAATTTTCACAAAGGAAATGATAAAACATTATGAGGATACAAAGAGTAACACCTTCTTTAGCCAATTGATAAATCTCAAACAAAAGGGTTCAATGGCAGAGCACATTGAGGACTTCCAAAAATTGAATATAAGGGTAAATTATATTCCAGAGAAGCAGAGGATTGATGTCTTCATATGGACTTTAAAGGATACCATTCAACATAAGGTTCGTCTTTGGGAACCTGATTCATTGGAGAAGGCATTCGGGTTGGAAAGACAAATTATGGCAACAAGATATCCTACTACTCACAATTATAAAGATGGAAGTGTTGTTTCTCCTAGCCTTCCACAACCTACAAGGTTGACATCACAAAAATTGGAAGAAAAAGGAAAAAATGACCTTTGTTACAGTTGTGATAGAAAACACACTAGAGGTCATAAGTGTGCTGAGAAGAAATTATTTACATTGATTGTGAAGAGGAGGAAGAAAAGGATCAAGAAACGTCAAAAGAAGAGGATATACACCAAGAACCAACCCTAGAGAAAGTAGAAATGAATCCGACCATATCTTGTAATGCTTTGGCAGGAATGACCACTCCTCAAACTCTCAAGATAGAAGGACATATCAAGAAGAAAAAGGATAACCTCACTTTCACAAAGAATCGAATGAAACAACAGGCAGATCAACCAGGGAAAATTTTAAGGATGGAAAACTATCTTGAAGTTTAAAAACATTGGCGAATCTCACTAGTCCCTAATTTCCAAACTATAAAATATTTATTGATGTATTTGTAAAATTATTCAAATTTATAATGATTTTATATATACTCTC
>APFE030984756.1:0-39163 GCA_000404065.3 Pinus taeda
ACACTCTTGAAAGAAAAAGGCTTGCCTTGGGTTGACAATTAATGTAGGAATTAGGATTGCTTGTAAAAAGACATCTTAGTGCACCAACATTTTAGAGTCGTTGCCAAGGAGAGTGTTTCAAAGTGATTTCCTTTTTATCTTGCTACAAAAGAATTGGGTTTTAAAAACGAGAGGTAAGAACCTACATACCTAGCAAGTAAAGTGTTTTACTTACTAGCGCGCTTTTCAGCAAAATCTTAGAGGTTAAATAGTAATATGATTTTATGAATGACTAGGAAGAGAAAGATAAAAAAAGATCAGAACCCCCCACCTAAATCCACCAAACCCAAGGGATCGGTGAACCTTGGTAGAATGACCTTTATAGACGAAATTGTAAGAAAAGCAGAGTCTCAAGCATCACTAGGATTCCGGGCTATATGTGGAAAAAGTCCTACTATAATCCCTCAAGCAGCAGGCTCACCATCTGCAGCTTAAGCTGAGATTCAAAGCCAAATTGGAGGATCTGAACAAAGTCTTCATGTTACAAGGAATTTACATTCTCATCCTCTACAAGAGGGAAAGTCATGTAACTTAAGAGAAGGAGAGGGAGAAAATAGTGGAACTGTTAAGGAAGGACCTCAGCTATCAGAACAAGGGTCTCCTGTGATCCCAGATCTAGGCAGTGCTGCAAAGCCAACCTGGATTACTAATCCTCCACTTACTCAAAAAGCACCCCCTTAAATCCCTGAAGGATATTGGCACATCTTTGACCAAATGTAAAATCAACCATCTCAAGGTCAAACCTTGACATTTGAATACCCCATATTCGACCAAGTAGCTAATGCCCCCACGAAGGCTATTCCTCTACAGAGCATCCCAACTTTTCATGGGATGATCATAGAGGATTCTAATGCCTTCCTTTCTGAATTTGATTTCCTCTGCAAAGGATATGACTACACCACTGACCCTCAAAAGCTAAAATTGTTCCCTTCTACTCTAAAAGGAGCAGCTTTAAGATGGTTCATGGGTCTGTGTGGACGTCCTATTAATTCTTGGGATGATATGAAGACTTCGTTCCTCACAAGATACTAGGACTCTTTCAAGACTAGGGATCTAAAAGATGAAATATTTAAGATCGTTGCAAAGGATAATGAAACTCTAGAAGAATACATCGAACATTCTCATTATAATTTGCAGAGATCTCCACACACCACCTTACCAAAATAAGTCTTAAGAGCAATATTAATTAAAGGAATGAAAGAAGAGTGGATAGAAACTCTAAAATTAATGGGGAAAGGGGATATTTCTCAATAATATTATGATGAAATCATTCTCTTGTGTATCAAGTCTTCATGAGGAAGCACACGTACAGGAGAGGGAAGTCGAGACCACATGAGTAGGGGAAACGAACCACACAGTGGAGACATAACACAAATGGAAATCAGTAATCTCCTAGAAGATTTCAAAAAGGACATCCTGGGCACCCTCACGATGCACCTAGACGTCCTACATTCTAAACAGAAACAAGCCTTAGCAGAACAAAACTTGGCCATTTTTTCCCACACTGTCGAAAGAAGCACAACCAACGAGAGTGTCCATTAGACATGGTTCAAACATGCACCATCTGTACCAAGGATCACGCCACTGAACAATTTCCATCACTCCAAGGGATGAAAGCAGTGTTTAAGGAAGCAGAAGAGGAGATATAGCCAGTATATCTAATGAACCAGCACCGACAATGGCAAGCCAAACCTGCAGGTATGTCAAAATATGCATCCTAGTTCTTTCCTTCTTCACATTTTAATCAAAAACAAAACCCTGGAGTAGCATTGCAAGGCCAATCACCTTACTCGAATTGGAAACCTCAGCCATTCCCTATGACACCGTGGTCAACTCAGTCCTTTTTGGGCAATGGCTAGCCAAATTCTCCTTTTACTCCTGTTTGGCAAGGTAATCCCTGTCCATCCCAGTGGCCTACCTCCACTTCTCAAAATCTAAACTAGTCTACAAATTGGCAGCGACCTTTGGGAATATCCAATATTCCTATGGGTACAAGTCCTCAATCTCAACGTGCATTATTAGCTTCTTATCCATTACAACAAAATCCTTAGCCTCTCCTATGCCCTCAACTGCCAGCTCAATCGAATCTGAATCCCAATAATAGACCAGTTTAGTTGGTGCAGATTTTCGAAAGCTCAGACTATGAGATTGAACAAAAAGAATGTAATGAACTAATATTGAGTTCAGGACATGTCATCGCCCCTGAGGAAAATAGGTATCAACCATCAATTGAGATTGAAACACCACCTGTACATATACCACCACCTATAATTGATACTCAAATAAAATAAGGAGAAGAGACAAATCAACATAATGATCCTGAGGAACTCATAGTCACTTCTCCCCCGTTACCCGAAAGGTTAATGATACCTAAGCCGATTGTTTACACAAATTTTGATCTTGTAGGAGAACTAAAAAATCTTTGTATAAAAATTCTGCTCCTCTAGGCCATCCAGGACATTCCCATCTATGCTAAAACAATTAAAGAGCTACGTGTAAAGAATCTTGTGAGGACAACACAAACTTCACCCACCATTCATGTTGTAGGAACCTTATCTGATTTACTCTTGGGAGGGGGAAATCTGGTAAAGTATGAAGATCCCAGGAATCCCATAGTGATAGTTCAAATATATGGTCACTCTTTTCCCAATACACTAGTTGATCTGGGTGTGGTAATTAACATTTTAACAACAGAAACCTATCAAGCACTTGGTATTATAGCCTTGGAACCAACAGCTACCTTACTAGAACTTGTTGATCATTCGGTGGTAAGGCCAGAAGTAACTTTACAAGATATTATGGTTTCTATTGATTCATGGGAGTATCCAATAGATTTTCTTATTATAAACCCAAAGAGTCAATTGGATGGGCACCCTCTAATATTGGGCCAACCTTGGCTAGCAATAACTAATGCATATATAGGCTGCCGAGAGGGCAGCATGACTATTGCAAAGGGGGATGCTATAAAAAAACTTGTTTTATATCCTCCTACCAAACAAAGCCCACCCATTGTAAAAATATGTAAACAACCATCAGCATACATGGAAGAAAGCATTTGTTCACCACTCACAGTGGCAAAGGCACTTGAATTCAAAGATCGGACTAAAGATGACTTTATCAAAAACTTTATCAATCATCTAGCTAATGTGAGCAATGTAAAGTGTCAAATGTTAAAATAAATTCTAGATAATTAAGCCTTGGAAGATCCCTTGAAGGATACCGATGATCAGCACATCCAGACGACTATTGTTCATAATAGAAAGCCTGTGGAAATTGAACCAGGAAAATTTTTAAACATTAATGATATCCTAGATAGTGATCAGCAACAAAAGCGAATTCAGGTCTTGAAAAATATGAAGGGGATTTTTCCTAGGATTATCTCGACATGAAGGGTATAGACCCACAATTGTGTACACATCACATCTGTACCGAAAAGGATGCTCATCCTATTTGGCAACCTAAAGAGAGATTGAAGCTGCATCTCAAGGACATTGTGAAAGAAGAGTTATAGAAGTTGTTGGATGTGAATTTCATTTATCCTATTTCAGATAGCAAATGGGTTTCTCCATTGGTGTTAGTCCCCAAGAAAAATGGGAAGTGGCGTATCTGTGTGGATTACTGGGAATTGAATAAGGAAACACAGAAATATCACTTTCCTCTTCCCTTTATTGATCAGGTCCTTGATAATTTGGTAGGGAAGTAGTTATTTTCCTTTCTAGATGGCTTCAGCGGCTACAATCAGATTCAAATCGCCCCTGAAGATCAAGGCAAAACAACCTTCACCTGTCCCTGGGGTACATTCACTTACAGAGTGTTACCATTTGGCTTATGAAAATCCCCAGCCACATTTCAAAGAGCTATACTCAACATTTTTGCTGACCTGATAAATGAAGGACTTGAGCTATATATGGATGATTTTACTCCATATGGGGATGACTTTTATCAAGCACTGCAAACATTAGAAAAGGTTTTAGAACGATGCATTGCTAACAGGTTATGTTTAAGAAATGTCAAGTGTCACATGATGATGACCGAAGGCGTAATATTGGGACATTATATTTCTACAACAAGGATACAGGTAGATCCAACAAAAATACAAGTAATTATTTTACTACCTACATCCTGTACTCAGACGGAGGTACGTAGCTTCCTGGGATATGCAAGCTATTATCACAGGTTTATTAGAAACCTTTCACAAATTGTTGTGCCTTTATATTATTTAACTGGAAATTTTGATTTCAAGTGGTTTGACAAATGTGACGCAACTTTTACAGGTTTAAAGAAACTAGCCTCGATGGCACTATTATTATGAGGACCAAACTAGGAGCTACCTTTTCACATATCCACAGATGCATCAGGTGCAGTGATACGCACTGTCCTCGGTCAGAAGGAGGACAAAAAACCATATGCTATAAATTATATTAGCAAAAATCTTACTATTGCAAATCTCCATTTTACAATAACAGAAAAAATAATTCTCAGTTGCCATTTATGCCATAAACAAATTTAGACATTATATAATTGGCTACCAATATTTTCTATATATTGACCACTCTACCATTCGGTATTTAGCTAACAAACCTATCACTAATGGTCAAGTGACTCGTTGGCTATTTATCTTGCAGGACTTTGACAGCACTATCAAAGATCGTCCGAGGAAGGAAAACCCAGTCGCTGATTTTCTGTCCCGAGTTCCGAAGATAAATGATCCACTGGCAGTAGACAACCAATTTCTAGATGAGAATTTGTCTTTCATGGCAGTTAAGACACCATGGTACGCATCTGTGGAAAATTATCTAGTAGTGGGGAAGCTTCCCAGGCATTTGACAGTAATGGAAAGGAAATCGATCATTTAGTGGAGTGCTCGATTCTCTTGGATCAATGGATATCTTTTCCACACATGTTATGACATGTCTATATGCAGATGCATTCACAAGGATGAGATTTATGACATCCTGAAGGCTTGCCATGACAAACCCTGCGGGGTACACTTCGTAGATCAAAGGACGGGGCATAAGGTACTACAGATGGGCTATTATTGGACCACTATTTTTAAAGATGCTAATAACTAGCATTTGCACCAGACGTTGCAAAGAAAACACCGTAAGGCAATAGATAACATATAACACTATGTAAAGCAATATATAACATATAACACTATGTAAAGCAATCGATAACATATAACACTAATTAACGCTTCTTTGCCCCACCACCTCCGAGCTGGCACCCGCTGTGCTAGCAACCAACACACGCGCAATTTCAAACGATCCCTCGCGCCAAACATTCATTTGCTCCATTCGCACAACTGGAATAGGTCCTCTCGAGCATTCATTTCTCCTGTTCACAGTGCTTGCTCACCTCGTAGGTCCGCTCGCGGTACTGAATCCCGGCAAGCTGTGCCCTAGGCATAAGGTAAATTATACTCCGTGAAAAATGACATCCACCATTTTGGCGAGCGCCCGGAAGGCCCATGCATACGAATCCCACCCCGTGCTGCTATAAATTGTCTGCATTGGTAGCTCCCAGCGTCTGGCAAACAGATACATTCAAGGTCTCCATTTGGGCGCAGGTTCAAGCGACGCTGAAGGTGTTTTCCCATTGCATCGTAATCAGTTACCAGATTTATAACTAACCACTTAGGCCCACTTAGGCATTCAGACATCTTCAATAGTTTTTAGGATGTGGTTTAATGGTTAATAGTTAAGTAGGGAGGTCTAATCCCAAACAAAATTATATATATCTGAAAATTTCTCCAAACGCGGTCCAATCTCAAGCAAAATTTATATATATCTCAAAACTGTTTCAAACACAATTTTTTTAGTGAAAAAAATACAATAAACCACCGCCATTACAATTGCAAACTCAAGCTCCTGCATCCAGTGTGCTTGATTGTGTACTACCCACTTAGCCATGGAGGCCATGAAAATCAGATAATCCTAAACCACCACCATTGCAAGCTTCCTACATCCATTGTGCCTGCCCGTGCACTTTGCCAGGTGCATAGTTTATTTCAGCTTTTCATTGGGGTGAGATTTTGAGTACAAATATATTCAATTCTGTGAGAGGAATTTGGTGCACATTAATTTTCACATGCTTGCTAGGAAGGATGACCATGGAAAAATGAAAGGACACCAACCGGTGGAGCATTGATGTAAGTAGTAGGCTCAGACATACAAACTTTGGTGCAGGAAGTTTATTTTCCCTTCATCAACAGAGGAAAGCATATCACACAGGAACTTAAGAGATGCCAAATTAATCTAAGAGTAATTTACAAATCAAATAATCTAAGACTAATTTTATTTAAAACAAAATAAAAATAAAAAACGATCCTTTGTTTTTAATACTAGTATATGTTAAAAACAAATTGAAGAATATTTTAGTATATATAGTACATACATTAAAAATACATAGATCCTATATATCTTTTATAAGAAGAGAAGAGTAATATATCTATTTGAGAATAAAAATAAAAACCACATACTTTTGATGTACACATAAAGGTAAACAATGCTTGCTTTTCCTTCCAATTTTGGAAGAACATTTTAGTATATATAGTACATACATTAAAAATACATAGATCCTATATATCTTTTATAAGAAGAGAATATTAATAGATCTAAGTGAGAATAAAAATAAAAACCACATACTTTTGCTATACACATAAAGGTAAACAATGCTTGCTTTTCCTTCCAATTTTGGAAAGCAAGAGTCATGTATATATAAAGGTCAATGCATGAACTTGAGATTCCTCTCCATAAACAAAGTTAGACATACAAAATAGACAGGCAATTTTGAGAAAACAAAATTACACACGAAACATTATAGAAAAGACCCACATCGATTTCCCTCTATCAAAAAAGCAACTCAACACAAATGAAATAGGGCAGAGAAAAGCTTATCCTTACACATGTTCTACCATCGAACAAAAAAACTGATCGAGTAAATGCACGTCCTCCGAAACAAATTTATGTAAATTTATCTAAAAATATAAAACTCCAGGACTATGCTTGTCTCAATGAAACAGGGCAGAGAAAAGCTTATCCTTGCACCTGTCCTACCATCAAACAAAAAATCCAAGTAAATGTTCATCCAAGTAAATGCATGTCCTCCGAAACAAATTTATGTAAATTTATCTAAAAAGATAGAACTTTAGGACTATGCTTGTCTCATTACGTACTTGATTTGTTCATTCAATGCGCCTTCACAACCATCTGAGAACTTCTGTCTGGCCAAAAACTTCTGTCTGGCCAAAGACTCAGAGAATGATTGAGAAACTTGCACAAGCTCAGTCTGGACTTCAACAAAAGGCTCAAATACAACTCCAGTCAGAGCACTTGTTGTCATCCCTTCGCCGCCTACAGCTCGAATGGCACGAATAGAATGCTTGGCCCCACTTTTAGACTTCATATAGGTTGCAGTAGGACTGACGCCGCATTTGTCTGCCGAAATACCTTTCTTGAAACAGTTGTGTTGTTGCTGCTTCCATGGAGAAGAGGCATCAGTAACACGAGAAACAACGGCATGAGCTCTGAGAAGTATGGTTGCAGATTGAATCAATCTGCAAATGCATACAATATGCAGCACTTAAATACCCTCCATTGAATTTCACATAAAAATATCCATTACATATCTAACCCAAAATCAAACTCATAAAGCTGAATTCCATTCAAAACGCCATTCAATTGAAACTCCACATGCATATCGACAGCTAGTCGTTCTATATCCATGTTGCCAGCGAATCCCATGTGGAACGAACTCCACGGCGCGAATGCCATAACATAAATGCGTGTCTCATTTCCATTCCGCCTGTGTCTTTTCCTCTTGCCATTGATCTAACCCTTGAAATTTGTTTAATCGTCTAACATCTAATCTTATGGTGCACACAATGATAAATAGGCAATGAGAGAAGTTGATTTTAGAGGGAAAGCCTTTACGTAATTATTCATTAATATATAGATAAATCACAAATAACATAACATACTTATAATCGGAGAGGAATCATAATTATATGTATACATAATTATTCATTTATATATAAATAACAAATAGCATAACATACACAGAATCCAAGCGGAAAACGAGGTTACAAGGGTTGTTCGTTCTATTTTGGTAATTTCACGTTCCAATATTCTTTATAGCTCTATATACACAAACTGGATATTGATTTCTCATATTACATTTGCATAAGTTTGATCAATAAAATCTGATTAAGAGAAGGATTACAACCTTTCTGTTTCACAAATTAATCCATCCATTTCAAGCATATAACATTTTAATAGTGTTAATAAAACTTATTGATGTGTATACATTTCAAGCTTTCACATGAGCGACCATCGAACTGATTTCACTGGCAGACGAGGTAGCTATTCTGCAGCCGGCATCACAGCCACTGAGTTCTGTATGCGCTCTATCCGAGATGGTGACAGGTCTGGCGGTCGCACTTTTTCCGCGGAATCCTGAATTGTCTGCGAACGAGATGATGATGGGTAGTGGGGTGATCCTTTTTCTGAGGCATCATAATTATGGACGTTTGGACGCTTTCCCCACTCCTCCTCCTCCATGAAAGGGAAATTTGCAAGCTCTCCCAACTCGTCCACCGCAACAATGAAAGTCTCAAGCCTCACTGCAACTTTTGTGAGAAGACACGCAACCGTTGCAAGAGAAAAGGTGTCCATGAAGGCCGCACCCTGCACTGCTTCGGAATTTCGGACTGCAACAGAACCATCCGATGTAAGAGGCCAGATCTTGTTTTTTCTCGACATAACAGGTTTTTTCTTTGCGTCACCATCGGCCTTCTTGATTCTCAATGCTGGTGGGTTTTCAGATTTAGAGGAAGGCGTAATTTTGACATTAATGAAATTTGGTCTTGGGTCGTCTTCCACGATCTGCCACCTTTTATTGTCTATAAATAGCTGTGGTTGGGACTTCAAGCAATTATGTAATTCCACCACTGCTTTATTCAAGTGTTGTTTCATTATTAGAATTAATATATTAATTCTAACCTTTTGAACTGAAGTGAATCAAAATTAGTAAGAACAATTTGCTCTGCAATAATACCCACCAAAGTTTCTTCTCTAGCTTTTGAATTTAACACAGGCGTGTAACCCGTACAGACCATATTTTTCTTGTTGGCCTTGACGGAAGATTCCTTGGAAAACTCTTGGATGCAGCCTACAATGTATGTAGAAACAAAATCTTTGCCTGAGTAAATGAGTACCATTAACAAATTCTATAGTTCTGCAAGCCTATGAGGGTAATTTTTACCACCAAATAAAAAAAATTAATATTTAATCTTTAGATTTTGAAAATATTTCAGAATTTGAAAATATTTTAGAATTTGATCAACAAGATCGAACATAAAAATGCTTCACCTCCTAGAGACAGCAAATCCTTCGAGGTTGCGTATAATCAATTTGTGAAGATCAGCTCCCGCCCAAACTGGGTAGATGAGTAAACTGGTAAGTATAGCTATACCGCACCCTAAAAGTACCGTCTCCAACCGTGCAAGTGCATATTGAAGTAAGTCTTCCTCGCGATATCCGGAGATGGAAATGATACTGAAGGTGAGAACGAAGATGATGAATCCATACTCATATCTCGCAAAGAAGGGGGAAAGCCGTGTAAATGTCGCTAATCCACCTGTAATCATATGGACAGTCACAAACATTAATTAATTATATGATTTATAATGAATAGATTGCGTTTTTGAAACTTTGATATCAATTTTTTTAATTGATTTCAAATTACTAAAGTCTTCGTATGTGATTGAGCTCTTCCATCTTACATGTTTATGCATAAAATACTTTTACTCACAAAAGAGAAACACCCCAGCAGCAAGTATAATTGGTTGGAACGTCTTTCCAACTTGACGTGCAACGAGGTTTACCAGCACAGACAACGCTCCTCCCAGAAACGTTGCGAACATTATGTTTAATCCTTTGCCCAAGATTGCTCCTGCCACAATTAAAAAAATATCAAGAGTATTGCACAGTATATCATACTAATATTGCTTCTAGTATGAAATTTGTTACTTACATTTTATCAAAATATTCAAAAGTTATAATTGAGTTTATATATATACACAGTTTTTTTTTTTATCACAGGGACATAATTTTGTGTTAAAAACTTTAATATAAATAGATATAAATTCAGCATCATCAAAAATTCTTGGAATATTTAAAATATGTAACTCCATAATTATAACTTCCGTTTTAAATTTCTACTAAATTTTTTATCATGATCTTACCATCAGAGTAACCTAATTAATGTAGTCTCATATATACAAATAAAAATAATTAGGAGTAATTACCTGCAGTGATTTCGAAGATCATAACCACTGTCATGACGGCCCAGACAATCAGGTCTTGAAAGGAATCAAACAATATACAATTGAAATAGAAGATTGAAACCAAGACAAGTGCGATTCCCATTTTTATAAGCATGAAAAACTCTCCTTGGATCCTCCGCTCCATGTTGCCAGACCGCCCTACAGAGATAAATAACGTACGATTTCATCCCACCGAATAATTGTAGGATCTTCTCAAACACTCGCTTATGAAATCGTTTGCGAGTTGCAGGCTCGAGGTCGAAGGAGGCTTCTGGAATGTTATCTCCCATTCGAGAACGCTGATCTCCCATTCGATATTGGATACATCGACCTTCGATCTGCCCAGACCTACAATTGATTTGTGAAAATTTTACTTTTTCAGTTGGAAACACAAATCGGAAACTAATTCAACTGTATATTATAATGATCATAAAAATGATAGAACATAAGATTTTTATAGGAAATATAAATTGGAAATTAATTTAACTCATCATGAAATTTCATGATATACATCGATTTCCCTCTGTCAAAAAAGCAACTCAACACAAATGAAACAGGGAAGAGAAAAGCTTATCCTTACACATGTTCTACCATCGAACAAAAAAATTGATCCAAGTAAATGCACGTCCTCCTAAACAAATTTATGTAAATTTATCTAAAAATATAAAACTTCAGGATTATGCTTGTCTCAATGAAACAGGGCAGAGAAAATCTTATCCTTACACCTGTCTTACCATCAAACAAAAAATTCATCCAAGTAAATGCATGTCCTCCGAAACAAATTTATGTAAATTTATCTAAAAAGATAGAACTTCAGGACTATGCTTGTCTCATTACATACTTGATTTGTTCATTCAATGCGCCTTCACAACCATCTGAGAACTTCTGTCTGGCCAAAGACTTAGAGAATGATTGAGAAACTTGCACAAGCTCAGTCTGGACTTCAGCAAAAGGCTCAAATACAACTCCAGTCAGAGCACTTGTCGTCCTCCCTTCACCGCCTACAACTCGAATGGCACGAACAGAATGCTTGGCCCCACTTTTAGACTTCATATAGGTTGCAGTAGGACCGACGCTGCATTTGTCTGTCGAAGTACCTTTCTTGAAACAGCTGTGTTGTTGTTGCTTCCATGGAGAAGAGGCATCAGTAACACGAGAAACAACGGCAGGAGCTCTGAGAAGCATGGTTGCAGATTGAATCAATCTGCAAATGCATACAATATGCAGCACTTAAATACCCTCCATTGAATTTCACATAAAAATCTCCATTACATATCTAACCCAAAATCAAACTCATAAAGCTGAATTCCATTCAAAACGCCATCCAATTGAACTCCACATGCATATCGACAACTAGTCGTTCTATATCCATGTTGCCAGCGAATCCCATGTGGAACGAATCCATGGCACGAATGCCATAGCATAAATGATTGTCCCGTTTCCATTCCGCCCGTGGTGTCTCTTCCTCTGGCCATTGATCTAACGCTTGAAATTTGTTTAATCGTCTAACATCTAATCGTATGGTGCCCAAAATGACAGGTAGGCAATGAGGGAAGTTGATTTCAGAGGGAAACGCCTTACGGCGTAAATATGCCCATGCTTGTGATAGATGCCAAAGGATGGGTCGGTCTAGCCAATTTGATGAAATGCTACTGCAACCCCAACTAGTCATAGAACCCTTCGAACAATGGGCATTGGAAATTGTTGGTCCATTCCATCTGCCATCAAATCAGAAAGCCTACATACTAACTGCCATAGATTATGTGACAAAATGGGTGGAAATAGTAGATTTACCAAGAGCTACAAAGGAAGTCATGATTAACTTTATCTTTGGACTATTCGTGCAGTATGGTTTACGGCGGGAAGTGATAACAGATGGGGGAGGGAAATTTGTAGGACATAAGATTACAACCACTCTCAGAAATCATCACATTACACACAGGATCACTTCCTTGTATCACCCATCGGAGAATGGGCAGATCGAAAGAACCAATAAGTTCATTGAAGCAATTCTGACCAAGAAAATATCAACACATCAGGGAGACTGGGCTGCTAGACTACCAGAGGCCTTGTGGGCCTATCGCACGAATTGGAGGAATACTACTGGATAGTCTCTGTACCAGCTCATGTTTGGAAAAGAACCTATTTTTTCGATTGAATTCGAAATAAATACTCTAGGAACAGCTCAGGAATTAAGATTGGATTTAACAAAAGCCCAAACCAAGAGACTTCAAAAAATAAATGAACTAAATGAGGCTTGACTGCTTGCTCTGCAACGGATTGCAATTATTCTGCAACAAAGGGCAAAGTGGCAGGACAACCTTATCAAAAAGAAGACGTTTCAAAAAGGGGATTGGGCACTCCTCTATTACACCAGATTCCAAGATTTTCCAAACAAATTGCAAACAAGATGGCTCGACCCTTATGAAATTCAAGGAGTACATAATAATGGTACTATCACTTCGACTACCATTAACGAGTCTAGCGATTATTTCAAGGTGAATGGGCATCGGGCGCGTCTCTACCACAAACCACTCACCAAGGAGTCTTTCTGCCAGCAGGTAGGTGAGGACCCCCCCATGCAAATCTTAGCTGCAGGGATTGAGGACCTGGTAGCTTTTCTTTCGTAAAATTGTGATTTTCTTTAAATTGTAAATAATGTATATGTTCTTTTGATTTATTGCAATTAAGTAGGCATCACCATGTAAATATGAGATTTTTTTTTTTGGTAAGTGTTATTCAATGATTCAATGATTGTTGTTTAATCAATTGAATAACAGCTTTTTGTATTTTTTGAATTTTGTTGTTCAAATGATTGAACAATTGTTGTTTAATTGAATGAACAACACTTTTATTTATTTATTTATTTATTTTGTTCAATCAATTGAACAACACTTTTTGCATTCTTTGATTTTTCTGTTCAAATGATTGAACAACATTTTTTCGTTTTTCTTTTTTCAATTTTGTTATTCAAACGGTTGAATGATTGTTGTTTAATCGATTGAACAACAATTTTTCGTTTTTTATTTTCTATTCGAATGATTTTTTTCAATCAATTGAACAACACTTTTGTGTTTCTTCTTTTCAATTTTTGTTGTTTAATCGATTGAACAACACTATTGAGTTTTTTTTTGTTTTCGATTTTTGTTGTTCAAATGATTGAATGATTGTTTTTCAATCAATTGAACAACACTCTCGCATTTTTTTCTTTTCGATTTTTGTTGTTCAAACAATTGAACGATTGTTGTTCAATTGATTGAACAACACTATTGCACTTTTTTTCTTTTCGATTGTTATTGTTCAAACGATTGAACGATTGTTGTTCAATCAATTGAACAACACTATCACATTTTTTTCTTTTCGATTTTTGTTGTTCAGTCGATTGAACAATGCTTTTGAGTTTTTTTCTTTTTGATATTTGATGTTCAAATGATTGAACGATTGTTGTTCAATCGATTGAACAACACTTTTGTGTTTTTCTTTTTGATATTTGTTGTTAAAACGATTGAACGATTGTTGTTCAATCGATTGAAAAGCACTTTCACATTTTTTATTTTGTTGTTCAAACGATTGAACGATTGTTGTTCAATCAATTGAATGATTGTTATTCAATCAATTGAACAACACTTTTGCATTGTTTTATTTTCGACTTTTGTTGTTCAATCAAGTGAACCACGCTTTTGTTTTTTTTTTTTTTTGTTCAATCAATTGAACGATTGATATTCAATCAATTGAACATCAGTTTTCTTTTGTTTTTGATTTTGTTTTTCAATTTATTGAATGATTGTTGTTCAATCAATTGAACACCAATTTTGTTTTGTTTTCGATTTTGTTGTTCAAACGATTGAACGATTGTTTTTCAATCAATTGAACATCACCTTTTGTGCTTTTTATAGGAAGAACTATGATTTGTTTTATTGTTTCATCATCGGTCATTGTGCCATCTTTCTTTTTATTTTATGTTTTGAATAAACACCATCTGAGTGGATTTTTTCCTAACATAAAGAAAAAAATAGTATTGGCAACACCATTATGAGCTATGAAGCCTTTTGATGGTTATCTTTATTCAAAAGCTGATATCGTACATCTCTATAATTATTGGTTGAATATCTTTTCTTTGGACACATCATAAAATGATTCATTATTTTATAGCCATGCTGGCTTATTTTTCACACTTTCAAATGGATAAATCCCTTTGATATGATGAGATGGGGGTAAAAGTATAAACTTTCATTGGAATTTTTTTGACTTCTTACACCATCCCTGACTCTTAAGGAGTAAATGAGCCTCCCTCTTTTTATAATAAAAGCATCAAAATATGAAAATAACGAAATATGAAAATACAACAAAAAGAGGATAGGGGGTCTCATCACGAGCCAACCTACCATGATCATAAGGATGTAACACGTGACATTCCATGTTAGCCACCAAACCAAGGTAGTGACCTTCTTGATAATTAAAACTTCCAAAAGGACAGGGGGTCTCATCACGAGCCAACCTAATCACTTTGTTATATCCTAGTGAATGGAACTATGATTATCTGGTCACCATGCCAACATAGTGGTCTCTTTATGACAAGAAAAGAAAGAATCATCTACATTCTAAAAGGAGGACTCTAGCTCATTTGTGGGGTTAAAAAGTAACCCTGTCGAGGCTATGAATGTCTGCTGGCAGCAGTGGCTCTACTTGTGGTATCGGAGTATTATCTTACACTGCCAAATTCTCTCTATTCTATTACCACCTATGGATTCGTTTCTAAAGGAAATTTTTCATTTGAAAAACACTTTTACAAGCCAACATGCATGGTAACTTATGTTATATATTCATTATATTATATTTGTCCAATCACTTTATGACGGTCATTAATACTTACCTCCAATTATGTGTTTGTTACTAATACCACTTAAGGTGAAAATATTTTGACATAATGATTTAAATATTTGTTTCTTATTTTTCGATCATTTCACCTCTGATATGTGTATTGACTTAATTTCTTTGTCATAAATCACGCTGCTTTTATGGATTGGCTGCCTGCATTTATGAATTACCAATTCTTTCTCTTGCTTTTCACATGCTTGGTGGATGTGGACACCCTTTTCTCATTGGAGGGGGGATGGTCTGCGTATGAATAGCATGTGTGAAAGTGATGCATAATTGAGTGATAATTATTAAATTGATTTCCAGGTAAAGGAATGCATGATGATTGTGTATGCATAATAATTATCAAAGTATTTATGATTGGAGAAAACACGGCGACCATTATGGATGGCATGCAGATTGATTATGAGCCTACGTCAAATATTGCTGACGAGACAAATGACTTGACTGTATATGTTGTTAATTCCCAAAACAACATCTTTTTCCTATTAATTGATTTAATGTTCGTTGATGTTGTTCTAAACTACGAAAGTGCAAGAGAAGTGCATGCGAGTGAACCAGTCATAGGAAAACAACAGCCATGGTAGGTAGAGCCATCTGAAATGAACCCAAAGTGCTCATGGTATCGAACCAAACTCATGCAATTCTTGAGTGCGCTGGCTGGTTGCAATATCTGAATAAATTGCAGGGATTTCACGAAGAAATGACACTCGAATTCCTGCAAAAGTTGCAGAATGGAAGCACCACGGTAAGAGGAAACGAAATAGCGATCTCTAAAGTCATAGCTGAAGTCACTGGACATCCGATTGAGGGAACAAAATGGACAGACAAGCACATCCTTCTACACAATGCGGTCACTGTGTTCTAGGACCTAGGTGAGCAATTGGTGTGAACTAGGAAATGGATTCACCCTTAAGCATTAAGATAGTCATGGCAAGAATTAGCAGTCATTGTGAAATAGTACATCACATGAGACGGTCGTCAGGATGTGGTAAATTCCCACCAACTCAAATTGTTAGCCATCCCAAAACAGAAAATTTTAGTTAATTTTCTGTTTTATTTGAATTCCCTATTACATGATGTCGCTCATCAAGTTAGGAAAGCTAAGAACCCACACACAATCATCAGTCATCATGGACTGATCAAATTGATTATCATGCATGGAATGGCCAAGTAGTAGCTAACCTGGGACAATATTGTAAATCCTACTCTAGCCCCACCTCCAGAAAACCTAGCAATAGAATAGCAAGGGCCAAGAACCTTAGGTCCGAGAAGGACACTGAAAATAAAGAATTCCTCTGTGCCCTTGAACCTAACAAAACGTAGGCATTCTATGCAGATGAAGTCCCAACGACATACCCCAATTCAAACAAATGAGGTTGGGCCATCCCACACACCACCTCCAAGTCTGCAAAATGCCCCTTTGTTAGACTATGAGGAAGAGGTGGCTAGGGTATTGGAAAAAATGGGGATATTTGGTGAGGGAAGAGAACAATTTGAGAATTTTGAAGCACAAAATTATACCCCCAACTAGTCTACCTCTACTGACAGCCTTGGTTAAACCCTGCCATTTACTGATTTCTTGGAAGAACAGAGGGAACCAGTCCCTTTTGTGGAAAACCCCCTTGAATCCAAGGTGCATGAAGAGGAAACAATTAGAGAAGAAAATAAGACAAGATATTGGTCTAGTGGACCCCCCAGCTGAAGAAAATCCTATAGATGAAACCCTAGGAGATGAAAATCAACCATGCATTACTATTTTTTTTAAGTCCCCTGAGGATGAGGCCTATCGAGAAGAAAACCCATAGAATGATAACTGCTTAGGAGAAACCATTTTATTGGGGTCTCCTAAGAGAGAAATTAATGAGGAAGAAGATCTAGAAGGTGAAGCTCCATCGGGAGATAGAGTTCCAATTGAAACCCTCCCTAATGCTGACACAATACCACCTGAGCATGAACTTGAGGAAAATGTAGTCGCACCGCCGCTACTTGGAAGTCCCAGAATAAAGAAGTCCTACAAGGAAAAGCTCAAAAAAATACTGAAAAAGTATAGAAACAGAAGAGAATAATTAGGAAACTAAGACAACGGTTAAAATAAGCATTCAGAGACAGAAAATTGAAAGTGGAAATGGAGACCACAGAAAAGTGGAAAAGAAGTTAAAACCCAAACTGAGATTATTTTGGCCTATTCAGAGGAAACTCAGATAGAGCCATGTCTTGTAGAGGACACTGAAATGCAGACTGAAGACCCCTATGTTTTCTCCCAGGAGACCCAAATGGACTACCCTACTATGAACGTTGTCGTTCAAAAAGATGCTGAAGAAAGCATCCCAATTGATTTTTTCATAATTCAAGAAGAAGTTGAGGCTTCTTTCCAAATTGAGCCTATGGAGACCAAGATAATGAGGCCTAAATAGAGGAGACACCTACTTACATTACCTTAGTAAGGGAGGCATTTGTTAGTATACTACATAATGAACTACTGAAGGTTTAGAAGGAATTAACTCAGAATAAAGAGGAAGAAATGCCCCTATGTATACATCAAGAATTAAGGAAAAAGTTTGAGGCACTCACAGCTACTGAGCATGAGACCTTCACTCAGTACAAGGCTGAGTAGAAAAAGGTTGAGAAAGCACAGGACAAATTACAAAAGGCAAAAGAGCAGTTGGAGACTATATGCTCTCTTTATTTAGACACCCTACATATTGAGCTCCTACTATAAGCTATGCATTATTTCTCCTGGAAAGGCACCTCATGCTGAAAATCAAACCTGTTAAGGCGGGCAAGCCTGTGGAAATCAAAACTACCCTAACTTTGTCAAGTTCTTCGAAGAGCAGAACGAGCAGGTAAAACGCCTCCTATGAGAACTTTACATGCACAATTTATTTTTGGAAGATGACAAAGACAACAACCCTAGCCCCTTTATAGGGGATGTCCAAATCCAGGCATTTCTTTCTTTTGCTACTAACCAGATCAAGTGGGACAAGGCTCACAATACTTTTAGAAAGCATGAATATGGCATTGACCTATGGGTTGGGGGGAACCTACAAAACCCCTGCATCTCTCTGTTAGGAACAAGAAAGTTTTGAAGTGAGCTAGTAGTGCGCGCCAATTAGGGTCATTCCACATAGATATTATACGAGTTGGAAATGATTACTTCCAAGAGATCAAGGATGAAGCCTTTTTTGTAGCCAAAAAAAGGTGGAAGTCTCCAGAAATACTATTATAAACTGAGAACCATTTGGATACCATAAATTTAAAGTTGCCTCCTCTCGTTTCCATAAATACAGTAACATTGTATTAACCATGGGGCCTAAATTGATAGGATGTCGGTATAAAACCCAAATCTTATGGTATCCTCCAGATAAGTATCGTAGTGACTACAACTTGAAGGATCAAGAAGTAAACCAGGCTTTTGATGTACTTAAGAAGAAAAATGGCTTCAGAGTTTGTAAGGAGGAGGTATACCCTGCCTATTTCCTAACCCAGCTACACCTAAAACATTTAATTGTATGAGGACATGCAACAAGGTAAGATGGGGAGTATGTTGGGTCAAGAAAAAGGTATGTTTTCTCCTTGGTAATAGCTTTATTTAGCACTCATCCTCACATGATTATATTTGTTTAAGGATAAAAGTAGAGGAAATAACAACTAAAGTTGGGTAAAAGTAATTAGTAATAAATTAGTTGAATCTATGCAGGGAAAATTGGATGATAGTTGTTCAATCGATAGAACATCAGCATCTCATAAAGGAAAAAGACAACGTCAGAGGCAAGGCAATATAATGGAAGATCGGGCAGACCAATGCTATTTTATGATAGAATCAGATTGAGTATTGTGAAATCCTCAGGATCCCCTAATCTTGAGGATTTGATTTTAACTATTTACTTTTCTAATTGTTATATATAAGGCAAGGAAAACTACACGACTAGTTCAGAAATTCATAGTTTATAATTATTCTTTCAGACATATAATGTTGTTACTTTGGTGATGTTGTAACTCTGTTATTCGTTTTAATGAAGACTGCACTTAAATCATAATTATATTCTTAGTATCTCATAGCGGAGACTTCTGGCAAATCTAGCCCCACTCAAGAGAAGATCTACTGCTTCGCCTATGCTATAATCTTTTCTATTTTATTCTTTAATGTTTGTTAATGTTAAGTTAATATCATTTTGATTATCGTGAGGATTGTTGATTCCGATTTGCTTTTGTTATTCATTCGAGATTCATATTTAGCTGTCTGTTATATATGAGTAATGATTTTGGTTGGATTGGTTATGTTAGTTCCAACATTAGATCGTTGATTCATTCCAAGTAATGTTATCATAAATCTCAGAGATAGAATTGATCACTTTCCACAATATAGTTATTTTTTGTTCAGATATCATTTTTTGTTCTATTATCATTTGTTGTTCAATTATTATGTGTTGTTCAAATGTCATAGTTCTCTTTAATGATTGAGTGAGTTAGTGTCAATTCCATTTAAGACTGCCAAGTGTGATTCTTTAAAGTTGTATTCAAATTCATTTGCTTTCATGATAGGTTAAGTAGAATTGAAAAGTATGTTATGAATTTCTTTCAGAGTTACTTCTTTTAGAATTGTTTGGATCGAATAAGATAGTCGTTAGCAATTGCAACGATTTATTATTAGTTAACCTCTGAATTCACTGCATATACAGTGCTGACAATCTTGAAATAAAAAGACTTGCCTTGGGTTGATAGTTAATGTAGGAATTAAGATTTCCTATAAAAAGACATCTTAGTGCACCAACATAATGTAATCCTTTAACTACTCCAATGGAACATAATTTAAATCTCACATTCACTAAAGGAAAAGAATTTTAGGATGCAACAAAGTATAGATAGCTCGTAAGAAGTCTCAAATACCTCACTGCTACTAGACCAAAGATTTCATTTGTTATTGGAATCCTCTCTAGGTTTATGAAAAGCCTTGTGAGGTTCATTGGTCTACCACAAAAGGAATTCTAAATTACTTGAAGGGTACTCAAGACTTTAGACTCATGTACGCACAGGTGGATAAATTCAACTTGATTGGATACTCTAATTCAGATTTCAATGGAGATAAAGAAACCGAGGTATCTGCTTCAGGCTATGTTATGAGTCTTGGATCAAGACTTTTCCCGTGAAAGTCATGCAAAAAATCATTTCCCGTAGATTCCACAACTGAGGTGGAATATTTGGCAACAACTAAAAATTGTGTGGCTCGGGAAAATTTTGGAATATTTGCATGAAAAAGAAGTGCATTCAACTCATGTTTTGATTCATAACACTTATGCAATAAATTTTTCCAAGAACCCAATATTCCATGATTGACTGAAGCACATTAATAAAAAAATACCATCTGATGACATCAAGTTGAGGAAACTGCAATCCACCTGTGACACTATTCCACAAATGAGTATATTGTAGACATCTTCACCAAAGGGCTTGGAAGGATTAATTTTGAAAGATTCAAAATGATGCTTGGGCTCACCAACATCCCTTCAGATTAAGGGAGGAAATGTTAACACAAAATATTTGGGATTATGAAAACCTATGTAAATATTGTAAATAGAAACATAAAAGAAACTGGAAGACGAAGAGACATTGGGAGATGAAACCCAATAGTCTCCCTCTCCTTCTATATAGTCATATTATCTCTTAATGAAAAACATAATTTCATTCATGGAGTTACTCTTGGCCTCACACTTATGTTGAACATAGGAAGAATTAAGTGCATTATAGTTTTAATAGCATGCTTCACTATCAAATAGATATGTAATTGTATAACAAACAACAATTTTTTTTGACAAAGAAAATAAACTATAATATATCCTAATAAGTGTTTAACATAATATCCTAATATTCAACGAGAGATAAACATGGATAAAATTAAGGATTGAGTATGAGATACATCCATTGAGAAATTAAAGTGATGACAAGAAATCAATTCCATAGCTCAATGCACATTCATCTCTAAGTTTTGGTCTTAAAAAATATTGCACTTCAAAAATTTATTGAAAAATACTAGTCATTTTTGAAACATATATTTTCTTGTAATGCAAGAAATAAACAAATTTAAAAGAAGCTATTCTAGAAATCAGACCAATTTAGTGAACTATACTTTGAATTTCAGGCTTCACTATCAAATAGATGTGCAAGGAGAGAAGAGCTAGCAAATTTCTTTGAGAAATAAAAAAAGGTGTAACATTTTTCCTAACAAGTGTTTAGCATAATATCCTAATATTCAACTAGAGATAAACATGAATAAATTTAAGAATTGAGTAGTAGATACATCAGTTAATAAATTAAAGTGATGACAAGAATTCAATCTCATAGCTCAACATGCATTCAACTCTGAGTTTTGGTCTTTAGAAAGCTTTGACTTCAAAACTACATTGCAAAATACAAATATTGACTTTCATCCAGTTATGGACCCTTACTACAACATAAGAGGTCATATAAATACTAATGAAAATAAGAAAATTTTGTTTAATTGTCTTCCATCACAAAATATACAATATTTTATCTGATAAAAAACAAGTTATGCTCCACAACATTAATCCTTGTTTAATGGATTTTCTCTAGAAGAAGTTGTGAGGACACTCAAATTTCCTCCTCGTCATCAGAATATTTTTTCTCCATGCTGAGTAAATGGAGTGCATTTAGCTGGATATACTTAGCCTAATCTGAGAATAGTTGAGAAATTGCCAAGAAGTGGATAGGATGAAAATGGTTGATATTGACTTCACACATTAATATTAAATTATAAAAAAATATTTTATTTCTTTCTATATAATTTAATTCTAAATTTAGAAATTAGTTTAATTTTTCAAAGGGAAACTATAGATATCACTGAGAATTTTCTTCAGTCCATATTTTAAGGACATCTATAACTTTCTCATCATCAGTAGTGATATCTTTTATATGATGTTTCATTGACCCAAATATTGCTTCTTTTAATGGTTTGGATCCTTACAAGTAAAATTATTATAAAATATGTTCCCATCTCCCACACTAACAAACAATTCTCAGTGGTTCTTTTCATGGAATATTTGATTTCATTGGCCTCAAGATGTCATTTATTCAAAGAATAATACATTAGTCTTTTATCCATTTTAGATACTTTAGAAATGCTCTCAGGCTAGAGCTGTGTTTTTTCCAAATTCAATAATTGATGTAAATTTTTCTTTAATGCACTTATCTTCTTCAATTGAAGATTCAATTTTCTCTTTAAGATTAAAATTATCTTGATAAAATCTACAAATTTTATCCATTTTCTTATAAAACTATACCTATTATTTCCTTAATATTTCACTAACTTGTATTGCTTGCACCTTAAAAATCGTCAAAATATTTTCTACTTCATGACTTTGACTTGATTGAGACTTAAGCATTTCAATTTCTTCCTTCATTTCTATGGTCACGGTTTCAATGTTGCTATCACATTCTTCTTCTATTATTCTATTATGGTTTTCATGTGCCTTTTGGATTTCCTCTATTTGTGCAGAATGATTGAGTTTCAATTCAATTTGAAATTCATTCTATAAGTTTTCTCTTTCAATAGAAAACCCTCCTATAAGTGTTGTGAAATGGTTTTTCATCTTTCTTCACTGAATTATTTAATCTTTTCTATTTTACTTTATAGAACATTGATCTTTTGCAGATTGTTCTTATAGGTCATGGAAAGTTCATCGACATGGTGCTAATTATAATTAACAAAGGATCCAGGAGCCTATGAGGATTCTTTAGTTTTTTCATCAATATTTCCTCTTGCTTACCAACTGAATTCAGAAATGGTTTCAAAAATTTTAAACTTACTTTTCTTTTTTCTTCTCTCAATGGAATTAGTTTGAGAATTAAAGTAATACCCAATCAAGCATGGAATAGTTTCGAGAATGGTTTCAACCTCAATCACATGTTTAAATAAAAAAGAATTGAGAGGAATTTTGGTAGAAATAGGAGTCATGGAAGTGTCATGAGAATTCTTTGGAATACAAATTTCAGTAGTTTTCTTTTGCTGCTCCTAAACACTTTTTCTCTGTCAGAGAAATCGGTTAACGTTGACTGCGGGTACTAGTAATTTCCTCATATTTATTTGCATCAATATGCATATTTCTTAGACTCTATATCTACTTGAGTGGTGTCATCTATACCATGGATAATAACAATACTCTTGGCAGAGTGACTTTAAACTAAAGCTAGAAAATAGTTTATTTTTTCAAAGGGAAACTACAAATATCACTGACAATTTTCTTCAGTCCATATTTTAAGGCCATCTATGACTTTCTCGTCATCTGTAACCATATCTTTTAGATGATGTTTCATTGAACCAAATATTGCTTATTTTAATGGTTTGCATCCTTCTAAATAAAATTAATCTATAAAATATGTTTCCATCTCCCATACTGACAGACAATTCTCAGTGGTCCTTTTCATGGAATCTTTGATTTCATTAGCCTCAAAATGTCATTGATTCAAAGAAGAATACATTAGTATTTTATCCATTATAGAGACTTTAGAAATTCTCTCAGCCTAGAGCTGTGGTTTTTTCAAATTCAAGAATTGATGTAAATTTTTATTTAACTTATCTTCTTCGACTAAAGATTCAATTTCCTCTTTAAGATTAAAATTATCTTGATAAAATCTACAAATTTTATCCATGTTCTTATAAAACTTTACCTATTATTTCCTCAATATTTCACTAACTTGTATTGCTTGCACCTTAAAAACCATCAAAATAGTTTCTACTTCATGACTTTGACTTGATTGAGACTTAAGAGTTTCAATTTCTTCCTTCATTTCTCTAGTCATGGTTTCATTGTTGTTGTCACATTCTTCCTCTATTATTCTATTATGGCTTTCATGTGCCTTTTGAATTTCCTCGATTTATGTAGAATGCTTGAGTTTCAATTTATTCAATTCATTTTGAAATTAATTCTATAAGTTTTCTCTTTCAATGGAAAACCCTCCTATAAGTGTTGTGAAATGGTTTTCCATCTTTCTTCAGTGAATTATTTACTCTTTTCTATTTTAATTTCTAGAACATTGATCTTTTGCAGATTGTTCTCATAGGTCATGGAAAGTTCATCGACATGGTGCTAATTATAATTAACAAAGGCTCCTAGAGCCTATGAGGATTCTTTAGCTTTTTCATCAAGATTTCCTCTTTCTCGCCAAATGAATTCGGAAATGATTTCAAAAATTTTAAACTTACTTCTCTTAGTTCTTCTCACAATGGAATTAGTTTGAGAATTAAAGTAATACTCAATCAAGCATGGAATAGTTTCAAGACCAGTTTCAACCTCAATCATAGGTTTAAATAAAAAAGAATAGAGAGCACTTTTGGTAGAAATAGGAGTCATGGAAGTGTCATGAGAATTATTTGGAATATAAATTTCAGTAGTTTTATTTCGACGCTTACCAAAATATTTTTCTCTGTCAGAGAAATCGGTTAATGTTGATCGTGGGTGCTAGTAATTTCCTTATATTTATTTGCATCAATATGCATATTTTTTACTTTCTCATCAATTTTCTTGGACTCTATATCTACTTGAGTGGTGTCATCTATACCATGGATAATAATGATACTCTTGGAAAAGTGACTTTTTTTTTGTTGCCTCTTCTTTCTCTAGTTTTTGTCGCTTTTGAACTTTGAATTTTGTGATCCGTTGACCCTATTAGTCTATCTGGATACTTGGTTATTTTCCTTTAATATTGCTTTCTTTCATTTTGCTTGTCTCTCAAGATATTAAAGAAACATTAGGAACATTCTCTATTTGAGATTTTGTTATTTTCTTAGAAGAGGAAACAGGGTTTGAAATAACTTGATTAAAATTGTATTTTAGAATCTCAAGAGATTTCCATAAGATTTCATCTCTTCAATTCAAATGTTAGTATCAAGACTCTTCTATTTAAGGAAATCCTCATAAATATTTTTCTTAAACTCTAGTAGTTTAGTTCTATCCTCCCTACTCAACAATTGTCCTCCTTCACAAGCTTGCTGGAAATTATCAATATCAATGAAAAGATCATCAAAAAGAAGCTTCTGGTGTGTGAAGGTTTTGATGAAGCTGGTAACCTTATAATGTTCATCAATGATTCCTCTAAGATCCTAATCATAAAGGGGAAATGAATAAAACAAAACATGTTGGATTTCTTTATCTTCCTTAAATGCATGTCCTCGATCCTGGAACCAAGTTTTTCCAAATTTGATTGGGAAGTTTGGCTAAATTTCCTTTTGATGTTTGCTCATTTTTTGAGCTTTTTCATTCATAATATTTTTATTAGCTAACTCTCCTAAAGAAATCTTGTTTGGAATATATCTTGGAAAATTGTGAGGGCCAACTTCACTTCCATAGACTCTAGTGTATGTGAATAATTATTCCAGAAACTAGTCTCTTATTTCTTCTAACCCTTCCTTAAGGGCTTCACTAACCCTAGGACATTTTTTCCAAACAAAATATCATGGAAAGGGATCATCACATTTTTGGCAGGAAACATTCCCTAAGGTAAGGGTTGACAACCTCAACATAACAGAACAAGAAGATCAACAAGAAATAATCAAGTGAGCATGCCAAGCATGTGAATAATTAAATTTGGACATGGAAATTTACCTAGAGTTCCTATGATTGACGATGTTCCCATAGGGTCCAAACCCTCTGCTTCATCCAAATTTGATCAGGTTTGCATATCAATTCAAAGAAGCATATACATGATATACAATTCGATGTGCACACATGAAACACATGTTATATCATCATATATAAACATGGAAATTTCCATTCATGACACAATAACATATCAGGAACAAGACATGAGCTTCTTTATTGATAATCAATGATAGGTATAGGAAAGGTACAACCTGATCCAAGCCAAAGAACTGATGAAGCCTTCCTCTAGATCTGTCCAGCCTGAGCCATGAAGAGAACCTCTTTAACAAATTCAAGGAGATGTTATAAGGGTAGCGAACATCTCTGCAGAGGAAACAAGGGTTTCCATGGAGACTGGGAATGCAGGAGGCACCAAAAAATAAGACTCGATATGGGAGAAAATTAGGTATAATGTCAACAACCCTTCTCTTATATATTTTAGGCATACCCAAAAAAGTGTATATATACCACCTGAAATTAGTTAATTCAGTTTTTCTACGGGATCTTGTAGGTGGGATCTTGGTAAAACCCATGAACCCCACCCAAAAAATAGCATAATATTTTATTTTTTCATATTTAAAAAGGTATATGCAGGCATGAAGTTATAGAACCGTCATATGTATGCGCTTTGGAATTGGAAAAGTTTCATATGGAATTTGAAATATTATTTTTAATAAAGAATCAAATATGTATGGGAAAGATTGCCTAAGGCCATACAAGAATATCAAGTCTACAAGAGTGGAAAATGATGGTATAATAGATGCTCCTAATATATGAGGTCAAAAGGGGTACATCATGGCCAAAATATATTAACTATAGAGAGAGGATTCATCCAAAATCCCAGGAGGAAATCACCATATTCCAGCTCATTGAATACCTATGGAAGGAGTTAGAAATAAAACTCATGTCTGAGATGAGATACCCATGCTCAAAAGTAATAGAGAATTTATGTTGATCAAGTATAAAGCAGGTCTAGAATGTATACATAAGTGAACATAACGATATTTAGAATACATAATGGATCATCAAATCATAACTGCAAAAAAACACAATGAAGCTATGTCTCAAGATCACATACAAAAGAATATCTAATAAATGATGCAAGAAGACTATCTGATCAATGATGATGCATAACTCATCCTCATAAAAGAACCAAGTCATAAAGGTGGAAGAGTGGTACTGCATAAACTCGGGTGCAAACATATAGGATCTTGATGTGAAAAAATGCAACATATAAGGTGGAAGGTGTCACTAGTAGAAAACTGAAGGAGCTATCAAGTGAACCAAGATGCTGACACAACCGAGTTCTTCACAGATCACAAATGGTACACTTCTACACTATGGGAATAAATGAGCTGAAGTCAACCATGTGAGAAATCCTTTGATTACCGGTCATTGATGTATATTGTTAACAAATGTGAGACAACTCACCAATAATTATAATGAGTGTCAAGGTACCCCATTACAATATAACAAGTCTAAATAAATGTGTTGAAGTATAACACTTGAAATAATCTATCAATGAGGATGCATTGATGTTTTATCATTGTCTGTAGCGAAGAATTCTACCACTAATGACTTGTTGACGGTGTTGGACCTGCCAACATGTCACAGGATCTCCCAAGTTAGAATTTCCAGCTAAACGTCACATCGTTTGGTGTAGGAGTCCCAACAGTGGGTCGTACGATATCACCTTGAACGCAATTGCACATAGAGGAAAGTAAGATGTCCTTGTTTGTAGCAATGGTGTGACATGTGCAGCAAGCCAATGAAGGTGCATGAACGGTTCTAACACATGGAAAGTGAGGTGATTGCGCCCCTTGGAAACTTGTGGAAGAACGCGGCTCTGAAAGGAACACACGAGCGAAGATGCATCACAAACTGGAAAGAAAGTAAGCTAACAATCCAAAGTGATGGTTAAACCAACAACACATCTTCGAAATATTCATACATACTTGTACAGAAAGGGTCCATACATGCATGTGTAAGCAAACAGATACATATATCATTAGAGTAAACAAGATAGTTGAAATACAATAACAACATATGCATGAAACGTGTTGGCTTTGTTATATTAAGAAGTGAATGTTCCAATCATACAGTACAACCATGACCAACCACTAGTCCCGATAGTTGAACATTACAGTCATTGTTGCCTGCTCCTCCAAAGAGATGTACTAGCTCTGCACATGGAGAAGACAAGGCTCGTTATAATACTCTCGAAACTTTCTCTAAGATACTCCTATTGGAAGCTTGGCTGACCAAAATCCCTATCAATGAGTTATGAGGTACTATAAATAGCAAAGGGTGGGGTGAGCCTTGAAATTCCCCCTTTGTGATTTTTCACCTACCCTCATGACTCTTTAATTACTCTATGATTGTTACATTCAACTATCAACACTTGGATTTCCACTTTAAATGATGTTACATTCAATCTGCACATGTACCCATGTGAGACAAAATAGGCTTGAGCAAGCTGTGCAAGACATCACTAAGACTTGGATGGTTGTGAGATGACCAACTCTTCGACATCCTCATGGTGGTCAACTATGACAAGTTGATGCCAAGCTTGGTGGTTCATGATGGTGTCCGTGCGCTCAATGGTGACATCCTATTGAAAGCGAAATCTTACCTATGTTGCATCTGGGTACACTGATATGGCTCCTTTGTCCAACTCATCTGATAGCATGCACATAGTTGTCTTGTGTGCGACCAAACTAGCAACACACTGATGCATAATGTCCATGTTGATCTCCAAGTGTATGTTGGTGGCTATGCGTATCAACTATCAAAATGCATATTCAGCCCCAACCAAACTAAATTCATTTCTTCACCTTTGTGAGTGTGCTAATGGGTGGGATCACATGCATGCGTACAATGACACGGATGTTATTGAACTCCCCTGCATGTGATCGACAACACTGTTCACCATGTATGATCCATGCCAACTGTTGGGATGGATCTATAACTTGTATGGGTGTAGTTTCATCAGTATGTGCATGTCACACCCCTTGTTGTACATGTTCCTATTACAACCCTTCTCTCATTTTTAGCTACTATTCTTCCTTGAGTTTCTACTTCAGCACATGCAACTCCTTCTCTATTTCTCTCTCTGCCTTCGCACGATCTTCGTGTCACATCTTCACCTCATAGCCTCAATCTCCAAAGCTTTCTTTAGCACAAGTGGATCTGCTTTGAAATTACATCTTTGCTCCACCTTCATGCTGTCAACAACCTTCCTATTACATTCGTCGCATGCAGGTGTGATACCATCTTCTACTGCTAATTGTGTTGCTTGCTGCGATGCTGCTTCCATTTCATCTTTATGTCCCTGTCTTTGAAAAATTTGATGTATTCATAGATAGGCAAGCTCATAGACACTTTCTCGATTGCATCTCCAGTTGTGCTCTCAACGGTGTCTTTGACTTTTCTCTCCTGGAAGCCATTGTGCCTTTGCTGCTGAGAGGCAGACAAACACCTGTGATACCTGGAGACATAGCAACACTCATGGAAAGAAATCCATCAGTCGAAAACCAAAACAAACTTGAGCACTAACTTGCAACATACCTGTGTGATTGGTCCTGAAGATTACGCAATTTCCCCAGGAGGTCAGGAGACTAACTGGCAAAACTATGCAAGGCATAGTCTAGGCTATCAGGAGGTTGGCTGACTACTGGAATTGCACAATGCATAGTCCATTCTGGACTGCTAGATGTTGAGATTGTGAAATGTGCAATTTTAGCTCGCAAGTGATGTAGGCCAAGTGACTGCATTGTGCAATTTTCTGGGCCAACAGTCACTGCCTCAGAACTGTGTAAAGTAATATTGGAGGGCACTGATTGTCTAGATTTGCACATTTTCTAGGAGGAAGGTAGGGCCTTCCCTCTTTGAATTGTGCAATGCTTTCCAAGCAAGGTAGATTTTTGGCCAAGGTAGCCCAGACCTACCGACGGGTGACTGAAACATGAGAAATATGAATGCATAGTGAAGCTAAGTGCAAATAAGAGTGAATCATCATGTATGCAAACAATGAGTGAAGGACTCAGAATATGGGACAACATGCATGCATGTGAAGCGGGTCACCACAACGATGACCATTACTACAAAAAAAATGTCATACATGCGACAACAGTGAGATGCGAACAAAAACTGAAATGGTTCTTGTACAAGCTAACATACATTAAACTGATGACAAGAATTCATTAAAATCAAGCAGACAACCCTCACACAAGCTGAAACACAAAAAATGACAAAAGCACAGTGCAAGACATGCAAACCGAGCTTACCTTGAAATAGTTGAGTTGAATGTGTCGACGACTCCTAGATGTGATGTGGGATGTCAGAGTTGCAATATTGATGTGAGGAATGAGATCTACATCATCCAGTACATAAGTTTTGATAAGATCAAGGTCATGATGCACATGCCACAAATCTAGGAAAAGCGACACTTAGCGTGAGGTTTTCAAAATGATCCTTGTGTGTGACCTCCAACTGCTAAAAATAGATCCCTAAATCTAGGGATTCTATTTGCATGGTGCCTTTGTCATTTCAGGATAGAATAGGCCATGCATGCAAATCAGGATAACTTAGTCCTGAAGGGGACCAGTCGACCTGAAGACACATGCAATAGTCTGCAAGTCGGGGAGACGGATTTGCATAGTTTATGGGCTGAGCAAAGCTGGTTGTCCTAGAGGGATTGCACAATTTTTGGAAGGAACAAGTGATTTTCCCCCGGGATTACACAATTCCTAGGTTAAGTAGTTGTCCTGGGATGAATTGCACAATTTTTTAGAGGAATCTTGATGGGCAGCATTACACAATTATTGTGCTTAGCAAGCTAGCCAACTAATTTTCACAATTTTTGGAGGGAAGGCTAGTTCCCCTCCAGAATTATGCAATTTTTTGGGGGAGTTTCTTGGCTAGCACATGGTTTATGTCCAGAAAGAAAACCTGTAAGGGGAGTGAAGAAAACTACCATGCACAGGATGACAAGGCATTGAGAAACAGTTGAAGCCTATATGCTCAATGATTCAAGACATGTTGTTGAGGATGGTTGGTAGGGAGGCTCCAAAACAAAGCTAAGGAAAAATTTTGGAGGGTGGTTGTAGTTGCTACAACACTTGGTCACACACTGGTAGAACTCCAGCTCTCTGAATGGACCTTGTTCGTGAAAATCAAGTCTAACACCTCTAAAAGTATTGTTCAGTTCTATGTTCATCTTGGTTTCCACACTTACTTGATTGTAAGATGTAGTATCTGCCAAGCTCTTGGTCGGTCGTTAGACATTCAAAGCCAAGTCAACACAATTGTTTTGATTAGGGATGAGGGGTATATTGGTGCACAAGATTTATGGTCATCAAAGTTTTAGTTTCATCTCAGGTGTTACTCCACTGCTAGCAGACCCAGACAATACCCTCGCGGAGTCACACAGGAACACAAGCATTGCTCCACTGCCAGCGAGCCTAGTCAATACCTCGGCAAAGTTACTTGCATCACCTCTCTATGTAGGAAGCCTTTCTCTTCTTTCACCTTATTCATTTTTCATATTTTCGAAATTTTTCACTTTTTCTTTTTCTCATTTTTCATAATTGTGCATAGCACTTATTCATTTCAGGGGTGGAAGAGGGATCCCGACTTATTGAGAGTAGAAGAGGTTATTCCTTTAGAGAAGAAGTTTATATATACTTTTGACATGCTTTTAAGGTTTTCCCCCTCACCTTACTCTACTTAACTGAGTTTACAAGGATTAAACCAAGAACAACTGACTAGAGTAGGTGACACTAGTTAGCGCGCAAGATTCGTGTTTTCACCAAGGTTCACTTTGAACAAAACGTATTTTCCATTGATATTTCATGGACTAAAGATAAAAATTTCTTCATAAGAGAGCAGAGAACAAATAATGAAATGTTGATAGTTGTACAATTCCTCTTGTACTTTACCCAACCTGTTTCAACAGTCGCACACGATCCATGTGAAACTATCCTACAAACGCAAACAAGTAAACAAATAAGAAAACAAAGCAAGAATTAGAAGCAAATGTGTAAGCAAAGCGAGTAAGAAAACAAACAAGCAATAAATCAAACACACAAGGTAAGAAGCAAACATGCATGCAAGCAAAAACACCAAAAGCAAACACTACTCCTACTCCTAAGCTAACAGTGCATTGGTCTGCTCACGTGAAGTGATACTTCCAACGCAACCACTAGCACATTGGTCGACCCATGTTGGTGAAGGCATGGTTCGCGAACAATACAGTTATGTGAACTAGCAAACAAGAAAGATATAATAATGATGATAGACACACTTCGAGCTTAAATGCGTCCACAAAACAAAAAGGAGTGTAATTGCATGACATGCAGTCTGTGGACATACCATGATGATGTGTGACACTACATGCATATGTTAAGCACATGGATATTCTTGAATGCGACATGCAAGCACATGTGAGGAAGGTAGACCACTTACATTGCGCAAGTGTGCTTGCTGAGTAAAATTCCTCCAATGCATGAGTGATGGGATGGTGTAGTTCGAATGGAGGAAGTGAAATCTAAGTGTTAGATTGTTCTTGAGTGCATACAAATGAGTGATGAGGAGCCTTGGGTGTTTGAACAATTTCCTAATCAGAAGTGAAAATAACCTCAACATAGCAAAGGCCTGACATAACCATCAGCTCGGGCTGAAGTGCCTCGACAGTCTAGGGGTTTTGACTTCGTTGACAGATGGATCATCATATACCGGTGGCTTAGACGAATTAAAAACAAGTGAATCAACACTGTGATCACGTGATGAGGTAAAGAGATCACGTGATGAGGTAAAGAGATCACAACCCCTTGGAAACCCGTGGAAGCACACGAGCGAAGATGCATCACAAACTAGAAACCAAGTAAGCTAAAAATCCAAAGTGATGGTTAAAACAACAAAACATCTATGTAAGATTCATACATACTTAACGGAAAGAGTCCATACATGCATGTGTAAGCAAACAGATACATATATCATTAGAGTAAACAAGATAGCTTAAATACAATAACAACATATGCATGGAATGTGTTGGCTCTTTTGTATTAAGAAGTGAAAGTTCCAATCATATAGTACAACCATGACCAATGACTAGTCCCAATAGTGGAACATTACAGTCACTTTTGCCTGCTCCTCCAAAGATATGTACTATCCCTACAATTTGGAGAAGCCAAGGTGTGTTACAATACTCTCCAAGATTTCTCTAAGATACTCCTATCAGAATCTTGGCTAACCAAAATCCCTATCAATGAGTTATGAGGTAATATAAATAGAAAAAGGTGGGGTGAGCCTTGACATTCCCCCTTTCTGACTGTTCACCTGCCCTCGTGACTCTTCAACTACTCTATGGCTGTTACATTCAACTATTGACACTTGGACTTCCACTTTATAAGATGTTACATTAAATCTGCACATGTACCCATGTGATACAAAATAGGCTTGATCAATCCATGCAATACATCACTAAGACTAGGGCAGTTGTGAGGTGAAAAATCTTTGACATCCTCATGGTGGTTAACCGTGATAATATGATTCCAAGCTTGGTGGTTGGTGATGGTGTTCAGGTGCTCAATGGTGACATCCTACAGAAAGTGAAATCTTGCCTCTGTTGCATCTAGGTACACTGATATGGATCCTTTATCCAACTTGTGTGATAACATGCACATGGTCGTCTTAGGTGCAACCGAACTAGAAACGCACTGATGCATAGTGTCAGTGTTGATCTCCAAGTGTGTGATGGTGGCTATGCACATCAACTGTCAAACCGCATGTTCAACCCCAGTCAGACTAAGTTCATGTCTTTGCCTTGGAGAGTGTGCCAATGGGTGGGATCGCATGCATGCATACAATGACATGCATGTTGTTGAACTCCCTTGCAATCGATCGACAACACTGTTCACCCTATCTGCTCCATGCCAGCTGCTAGGATGGATCTATAACTTGCACAAGCGCAGTTTCATCATTTTGTGCATGTCACGCCCCTTGTTGTACCTATTCTTGCTACAACCCTTCTGTGATCTATACAGTGGTTGTTCTCCATTTAGTTTCTCCTTCAGCACATGAAACTCCTTCTCTATTTCTCTCTTTTCCTTCACGCGATCTCCCAGTCATGCCATCACCTCATAGCCTCAATCTCCAATGTTGTCTCCATCACAAGTGGATCTTCTTTGAACTCACAGCTTTGCTCCGCCTTCATGCTCTCAACAACCTTCCTCTTGCATTCATTGCATGCAGGTGTGCTACCATCTACTGCTATTGATGGTGTTGATTGCAACGATGTTATTTTCATTTCATATTAATTTCCTTTTCTACAAACAACTTGATGTATTCATAGGTAGGCAAGCTCATAGACACTTGCTCGGTTTCATCTCCAATTGTGCTTTCAACGGTGTCTTTGAATCTGCTCTCCCAGAAGCGATTGTGCCTATGCCACAAAGAGCCAGACGAACACATGTGATACTTGGAGACATAACAACACTCATGGAAAGCAATTTGTTAGTCGAAAATGAAAACAAACTTGAGGACTGACTTGTAACATACATGTGTGACTAGTCGTGAAGATTACACAATTTTTGTCGGGAGGTCGAAATACCGACTACCAAAACTATGCAAGGCACAGTTTGAGATGTCGGGAGGCTAACTCACTACTAGAATTTCTCAATGCACAGTCCAACCTGGCATGCTGAATGTTGAGATTGCACAATGCATAATTTCAATTGTCAAGTGATGCAGGCCTAGTGACTGCATTGCGCAATTTTTTGGGCCAGTAGTCATTGCCTCTTATAACTTTGCAAAGTAATACTGGAGGGCACTGATTGGCTAGATTTGCAGATTTTTTGGGAGGAAGGTAGGGCTTTCCCTCTCATAATTCCACAATGTTCTCCAGGCAAGGCAAAGTCTGGGCCAAGGTAACCTAGACTCGGCCACGGGTGACTGAAACATGAGAAGTTTGAATGCATTTTGAAGTTGAGTGTAAACAAGAGTGAATGATCATGCATGCAAACAATGAGTGTAGGATTCAGAAGACAGGACAACATGCATGCGTGTGAAGCAGGTTGTCGCGACGGTGACTGTTAGTGCAAAAACAATGTCATGCATGCGACAATAGTGAGATGAGAATGAAAACTAAAATGGTGCATGTACAAGCCAACATACATTAAAATGATAGCAAGCGTTCATTCAAATCAAGTAGACATCCTTCACACAAGTCGAAACATAGAAAACGATAGAAGCGCAATGCAAGACATGCAAAACAGGCTTACCTCGAAACAACTGAGTTGAATGTGCCGATGACTCCTATATGTGATGTGGGATGTCAGATATGTAAGATCAATGTGAGGAATGATCTCTACAACTTACAGTACATAAGTTATGATAATATTGAGGTCATGATGCGCATGTCACAAATCTAGGAAAAGCGACATTTGGCCTGAGGTTTTCAAAATGATCCTTGCGTGTGACCTCCAGCCGCTAAAAATAGATCCCTAAATATGGGGATGTTCTTTGCATGCTGCCTTTGTTATTTCAAGAAAAAATAGGTCATACATGTAAATCAAGATAGCTCAATCCCGGAGGGGATCGGTCTACCTAAAGGTACATGTAGCAGTCTGCAAGCCTGGGAGAGGGATTTGCGTAGTTTCTAGGCTAATTAGAGTTGGTTGTCCTAGAGGGATTACACAATTTCTAGGAGGAACAGGTGATTGTCTCCCAATATTGCGCAATTCCTGGGTTGAGCAGCTATCCTGCGATGAATTGCACATTTTTTTAAAGGAAGCTTGATAGGTAGCATTGTGTAATTCTTCAGCTCAACAAGTTGGAAAGTTGATTTGCGCAATTTCTGGAGGGAAGGTTGGTTCCCCTCCAGAATTGCGTAATTTTCTAGGGGAGCTGCTTGGACAATAAATGGTCTAAGTCCAGAAATATAACCTGTGAGGGGAGTGAAGCAAACTGACATGCACAGGCTGACAAGACACTAAGAAACAATTGAAGCCTATATGCTTGACGATGCAATACATGTTGTTGAGGATGGTTGGTACGGAGTCTCCAAAATGAAGCTAAGGAAAATTTTTGGAGGGTGATTGTAGCCGCTACAACATGACTGTAAAATCTAAGGTACTGAAAAAAGGACTCTAGACCTTATTCCCATAGTAATGAGTCGGATTTGATGGCAAAAGATCCGCTGGAAGGAAGGCATCAAGGCATCCCACATCAACCAATGTGAGTGTAACCCACAAGCCAATAATTTGAAAGAAATCAAATGAAGAGAGATGAAATAACTACTCTGAAGTACATTTATGATGTACACAAGATGTGGCTAGCGGATGGAATAAATCCCCTGAACCAACCAATAATCAAATCTGACATAGAGGTGATGAATCTACCAATAAGCTCAAATGGAAACCAAGGTACTACATGAATATGAATGTTTGATAATGCAAGCTAGGGTCGAACACAAGGGAATCCACTCAGTCAAAGACCCATGATACTGATTGATGTTGAGCACAAGGTAAACTATTAGTGATGTAAATAGGGCTAGGGTGCAACTCTAGGCTTAATCTTAGAGAAATTTTCTGAAGTCAATAAGATCAAACCTGCTAGCAAGAAGTCAATGGGGAGCTCATTAACTAGCACGATTAAAGGAGCAAATAACAGATGTTATATTGAGGATAAATTGATAGACCAGGTATCACTGACATAAATAAGTCAAAAGACACCATAGAATGGCCGACAACAAGTTTAATTCCCTAGAACAAAAGCATGAATCAATGTGACTTTATTGCAGCATGAAATAACTTTGTATAAGTTTGCAATGTAGGAGGAATTAACAAACTCTCCATAATATTAGAAGAGATAACCAACCAGAGGAGGAATGACTCACAAACAAGGCTATGGCTTCCCTAAAGCCAAATTAAGTCCCATCCCAATGGAGGAAAGGCTCATTTTAAGTTTTTTTTTCAAGCATGACATAATTGACTCTAACTACCATCAAATGATGAAGAAATTATCTCGTTCTGGCTCTTTTTGGAATATTTGATTTTTTTTTGTCCTTCTCATTTTTAATGCCTAAAAAGGAATAAAAGAATGCCTATAGTATAGTGGAAAGAATGAATGTCAAGGGAAAGTGCACTAGATCCTAGGAATGGAACAATCCTACACTCAATGCAAGGTGGCGGATGCCAGTCATCACCACTCGAGGGAATGTTACTTCCACAAAAAAAAGGAAAAAAAACTTGAAGTTGCAAAGGCTAATGAACCCATGGTTTGAACTTGCAAAAGGTCATGGTCAAAAGTGGCTTATACACGAGTCCAAATGAAGTTGACTTATGGCAAAAAGAGGTGCAAGTAGTCAATATGCAATGCAATAGTACAACTTAATACATGGGAGCCTCTAGGGTATAAGGCTAGAAAATAGCGAAGAAGAAGAAGAATGTGGCTTCAACGCAAATTCATCACAGAACTAAAGAGGACTCTATAGCTTAAGAAAAAACCTTCAACATGGGTGCCAAGTGACAAAAAGTTACTATCTAGGGCGTCCACGATAAGGTGGGCTCCTACTACATAAGTTATGACATTTCTAAGAAGCGAGAAGGTTCCATGTCACATCTTAGTGGGGTTGATACTAAGGCAAAAATGGAAAAGGAAACTGATAAATGCACAATCTAGGTTGATAACCTAACATATATGCTAGTTTCATGAAACCATACCTGTTAGAGTGGATCAACCATGAAAATACCCAAATAATAAGTCTTCAAATTTTTGCAGACATAATTAGGAACACTAGGCAAGAAGTTAGTACATCGCATATATAAATATGGTACAAGGAGCCATGCAACATTTCGGCTTACGTATAATAGTTCTTCAAGGCAAGCCCGTTGTAGGACTCAGGCTAAGGACTCCTTTGGTAACTAAAAATCATGACTTCAAGAATTTCCTCCTATGAAGGCAAATCAAAATCCAAGAAATCATGAGAACCTGAAGGATCAAAAGAGGGAATTAAGGGGTACCATGCCCCCATAGGATAAATCACTCAATCAACTATTAGGAATGAGTCCTAAGAAGGAAAATAATAGTTCAAAATATCCTTCTCAGAAGAAATAGAGCTTTAAGGATATAGTTCCACATAGTTCACCCATGGCGGGGCAAAGTCTAATTGAACACTTGGAACATACCAAGGGGTATTCTGAACTAATCTAGAATTAGGAGGGTGATTATCAGATGTAAGTTGATCAATAGTGAAAATAATTCCGTTATGAGAAAAATACATGACTCAAAAGATTGAAGACACCACAACATCCATAACATAGACATAATCACGCCCAAGTATACTATTAAGGTCTAAAGGGAGTTTAACCACCACCATATCGATTATGATAGTATTTCCACCTAAAGTAATATGAAATTGAGGAAGAACACCCATAGATTCACTAGTTTTTTATCATAAGCTAACAACTATCTATCAGTTACCATTTTTTTTTTAGAACTCAAAGCTTTCCAAGTCGAGGAGGATGTAATACTTTCAAAGTATCCTTCATCCACCATGTGGAATTAACCCTAACCATTATTTGGAAAGGTCCAATAGAAGGAAGATGAGGCTCCACAAGATTGTCCCAATCAAAGGAAACACTCTTATAACTTGGAGGGGGTTGTTAGGTCCCTATAATACTAGTGATTACCCCATTATTATTGTAGTTGTATCCCTTATTAATATTGTTGTGCCCCTATTATCCCCATATTGTTATTACTATGCCTCATAGAATCCCTCTATTGTTATTTTTGTGCCTTTATAGTATTCTTGTTAGGTCAGCTGGGTTATATTGTGACTCCTTAGACTCCTATATATAGAAAGGAGGTTTTTTCATTTGAATCATCCAAGAATTTTTCTTTTGTGTAATTTAAAGGAGGTTTCCCCCTTGAAGAGGCTGAATTATAAGGCGTTCAACTATCTTTTCTACCTTTTTGTGAGCTAGTTTCATAACATTTGGTATTAGAGCTTTGGATTCTAGGGTTTCGCTGCTCCAAATAGGTCATCATGGAATTTTTACTATAACTTTTTTTTATGTGGCGTTTCAAAAGTGAAACAAAAAACCCATTTGAGAAGAAATTGAACTGAACCTCGGGTCCGAAGTTTAGAGCTTTTCGTGCTATATTTGCAGAGATATGATCTGAGGAAGTTGGTCTTTTTGCAGACTCCTGAATTACATTCCAAACAGGTGACCTAGGGAAAATTGTCATAACTTTCTCTCTG
>APFE030984756.1:44741-78549 GCA_000404065.3 Pinus taeda
GAAGGAGAGGGGCATGTTAGGTCCCTATAATACTAGTGATTACCCCATTACTATTGTAGTTGTATCCCTTATTAATATTGTTGTGCCCCTATTGTCCTCATATTGTTATTTTTGTGCCTTTATATTATTATTGTTAGGTTGACTGGATTATATTGTGACTCCTTAGACTCCTATATATAGAAAGGAGGTTTTGTCATTTGAATCATCCAAGAATTTTTCTTTTGTGTAATGTAAAGGAGGTTTCCCCCTCGAAGATGTTGAATTCTAAGGCATTCAACTATCTTGTCTACTTTTTGTGAGCTGCTTTCATAACAGGGGTAGACTCGAAGTGATGGGCATGTCCCCTAGACCAGAAGACTCTAAACTAGAAATCAAGAAGATTTTTTTGTTAGGAACTTCACCCCCCAAAAGAGGAGTGGAATTTGCTAAAGATTGCATTGCCTCAACCACTTCATCAACCAATGGCTAACTAAATTGTTGAGAAACCATAACAAATTCAAGAGTAGAAGAACCTTTAGACTCAGACCACAACATTTGTGTCACTGAAAGACCAGGGAAAAAATGAGTAATATGATCTCCCTTACATACATTACAAGGGAACTTAGGTTTAAATATTCTACACCTAGGTATTTTATCAACATTCATTCCCCCAACATGACTAGCAGTGATTGGTGGAAAGTCTCCAACATGAATTGCAGAGGTTAGTGACTCTTTCCTAACAGAGATAGGAATTGTGCCAACAATCCTACTCACAGAATAAAGTGAGTCAATAGAAATATGACTCACAAACGTAGGTGACCCATTTCTAGTATGACTTGCAGTGACTAGTCTTATGCCCCCTGCATGAATTGCAGTGGCTGAAAGCTCATCTACAACATGACTACCAGAGGTTGGTGTTGATTCATGGAGAGAACTATTCTTATTGTTATTCTTCCTCTTTTCCCTCTATTCATATTTATTATTACAAGATGGAGGAGAAAGAGGAAGCCAAGATTTCTCTGGTGAAGAAGATGAAAAATTAACACCCATTTGGTTCCCTTTAAATGAAGCATTCATCTGAGAAGCTTCAAGAACATTTGGAATATTCGGAGTGCACCATAGGAAAACTGGTAGTCCAACATTCAATCCAGGAATATTCAAAGTGGCCATCAAGAGGGTACCAATGTTTCCAAAGATAGTAAAATCATAAGGATCCCCTTTTGAAGTGGTCCCTTGGTTGGGATCTATGGGAATATTGGTCATACCCAACTTATAAGAAGATTCTTCCATTACAAGATCATTCAATTTACTTTTCAAGGAAGAGAGATGCACAATCAAACCTTTGCCCTTAAGGAGGCACTTCCACAATTTCAATAGAAATATCAAGAGCCTTTCAAGACCAGTGGAGTGGTTTGTCAATCACTCAAAATCAAAGATCCAAAAGTGTCAAGACAAATTCCACCTAAATCCAACTAAATACAAAGAGCAAAGAGAACTCCACTATAAAGTCCTAAAATACAACCAAGCAAGAAAATTCCAATTATTTCTACTCTGGGTGGTTAGGAATAGACACTAAAATACAATAAAGTGAAGAAAAGGACCTCCCAAAGGTATTTTGGGATGATGATGGCCCAAGCCTACTAGTGAAGTTATCACAAGAAGTTATGCTAACCTCGAGACAATATACTTTGCATGTGACAGTACCTAATCTTCACAAGGTAACCCTCTAGAAGTACTATGAAAGTGATGCAACGTCTGCCTCAAGCACCATGGGCATTACCCCCCGTAGTCACATGTGTGGTCCCTAGGAAAGGCAACTAAGGTCACTAATTTGTGATCAGAAGTTGGGAAGAACAGTTATGGATGTGTGATCCAACAAGTAGGAGAGGGGGTATCTCTCTTTCCTTATCTTCACACTTCCTCGTGCTTAACTCGTGTTAGAAGAGATTTCTCAAACAAATTAACGATACTAGATTTCCACTTTTTATTAAACTTCTACACTTTTAGTTCATGTGGCCTTAGAGAATTTACTCTCCACAAACTTATTCCAAGGCCCTAATGTCCTATACTAGATGATGTTTCTATGACAAAAATAAAAATTCTAGTTCATTTTGATCAAGTGCTTATTTTAATTGGTTGTTATTTAAGATGTAGGGAAACAAAAGTGCAATTGATGGTTTTTTTATGTGAAAGAAATCACTAAGAAAACCTACCTACATGAAAATGTAACTCATGTTCTTCAATGAAAATTTATTTCTATAAAGGTTCTATGAGGAACTTAATAAAGAAAAACTCTTTTTTTTCACTCACACATTCACAAACTAACAGAAAGAACTAAATGGTGTCTGTAATGCATCTAACCTAATGCACACTAGTATGAAAAATAAAAATAAAAAAGAGACTTAAAGGTAAACAAATGTGATCACAAAGGTAAAGGCCAATTCAAGAAGTAAAGAGAATAAAATCTTGAGATAAGAGCACTTCTCAATACGAAAAGGACTTTAACGTTATGATAAGAATTCACACATTTGCTAAAACCCAAAATACTAAAAAACAACTAAGAAAATGTTTTCCTTTTCTTAAAAGGATTTAAAGACTAAATGTTTCAAAAAGTGAAAACAAGTATCAAATTCAATACTAATAACAATAAAGAGGCTCAAATCCCACTAGTCATTAACAATCCCACAAATTAAAAAACTAATGTGAACAAGAGACAAAAATCATAGAGTGATTTGGTCAAGAAGATACAAGAAATTTTGGAAATCAAAAAGATTCTAGAGACTAAAATATTTCACTTACCCAAGAATTGCAAACACTTTTCTCAAACAACTAATGAAAAGAGAAAATAAGCTAACTTCAAGAATGTAAAAGAAGTGATCAAGAAAACTAGGTTATAAGCAAGTTGCAAGAGCAAGGAACTATCCTAATAGCACAAAATAGTTAGACACTTCCCAAAGAATGTATAAAACCCAATTTCAATTATAAAAATCTTCAAAAATCACAAACCCTAGGTTGAAAAAAGTCTTTTCACGAAATATATGGAAATGATTGACAACAACTTCTAAAAAGATGATTTCAAGCCTCGTTCAAACAAGAAAGGCACAAGCAAATATGGCCAAACCCCGAGAAAGATATAGAAATGAACAAAATCATTTTTTTCAATCTGTACACGACTTTGTAGTTCCATAAACATGTATGTACATGACTATTTTTGAATAAACTGGCGTATACGTTTCTTCGAAATAAAACGTGTATGTATACGTTTTTATATAGACAAAAAAGCATATAAATGGAAAACTAGGAAAAAAATAAAATACACTCCTGATCCAAGAGATTAGGTTGGTTGACTGGATTTTCTAGGAGTCAAGAAGGCTAGAAATGATCAGAAACAACAAACCAAAAACCTAGATCAAATAATTATAACCCTTTTAGGACATACCAGATGGTATTCCCCAGTGGAGTTGCCAATTCTGTTGGCGGGAAAAGTTCCCTAAGGTAAGGGTTGAAAACCTCAACAAAGCAGAACAAGAAAATCAACAAGAAGCAATCAGGCGAGCATGACAAACATGCGAATTATTAAATGTTGAATTAGAAATTTACCTAGAGGTACTATGTTTGACGATGTTCCTGTAGGGTCCAAACCCTGTGCTTCCTCCACATTCGATCAGACTCGCAAATCAACTTAGAGAAGCATATACATGATATGTAATTCAATGTGAATACATAAAATATATGTTATATAATCATATATAAACATAGAATTTCTATTCATGAGGCAATAACATATCAAGAACAAGACATGAGCTTCTTTATTGATAATTAGCAATAGGTATAGGAAAGGTACAACTTGATCCAAGCCAAAGCACCGATGAAGCCTTCCTCTGGATTCATCCAGCCTAAGCCTTGAAGACAACCTATCTAAAAAATTCAATGAGATGTTATAAGGATGGTGAACATCTCTGCAAAGGAAATACGAATTTCCATATAGAGTGGGAGTCCAGTAGGCACGGGAAAATCAGACTCAATTTGGGAGAAAAATGGGTATAATGTTGATAACCCTTTTCTTATATCTTTTAGGCCTACCTAAGGTGTGTATAAATACCACCTAAAATTACTTAATTCATTTTTTCTACGTGCTCCTCCAGGTAGGCTCTCAGTAAAACCCGCAAACCCCACTTAGAAAATAACAATATTTTATGTTTTCATATTTAAAAAGGTATACACGGGCATGCAGTTATAGAACCCACATATGTACATGATTTTGAATGGGCAGGGACGCGTATGGAATTTGAAATATTTTTATTTAATAAAGGATCAAGTTGGCATGTGAAAAGGCTTCCCAAGTCCATACAAGAGTATCAAGTCTACAAGAGTGCCAAATGATGCTATAATACACATAATCACAAATGTCATAAAAATAGAATTTGAACTTACTTTCCCACAAAATAGGGGCATAATTTTGAATATGAAGTTGTTGATGAAGTGGGTAATTCCATTAATGAAAGGAAACAAAACAAAATAAATTATAATATCCATAATATACGTTGACACAAAAAACATCTATTCATATCCTATAGGAAATAGAATGGATAACTTTAAGGTATCTATTAAATTTTGAGAAAGAATATCAACCCAATTGAAATTATTTGAATCATTGAGTAGAGTGTGCATTAAATCCATCCATTACTACTTGCAATTCTCAGTTATCCAAGTCGATATTGTTGGCCACCCACTTATTCCACCTAGACCCCCAGTCAGTTTCATATGTTTCCTTAATTATAACATAGTTTACTATTTTTTGCAATTGCTTGGGTCTTAAGGCCCTAAACGACGTTTTTTTGACACAATTACTCTAGCTATTGCTATGGAAATAGCACCATAAGCTACATTCCTTGAAAATATCTTCCTAACAAGGTATTATATGCGCCAAACAGAGATAATATGACCAAGTTAAGACCCTGGGAAGTTGGCTGCCCAACTAACCCCAACGGGGCCCATAAACTCTTGGTGTTACATCTCCTTGAGTTAGGGTTTTGGTTTTTTAGGGTTTTCCCTTATTGTTCAATAATGAAAAGGCCCTTAAGCCTCATTGTAACTGAGTTCAGAGGCATGTAGTCATGGCATATCTTCTCAAAGATAAGATACCATCGCCCGAGCTATCTTATTTCCATTCTGTTTGTAAGCATAGTTGAGTATTTTTCTATTAATGAAATGAAGTGTTTTTCTGCTGAATCTCTATGTTTATGATTATATCTGTAATTTGTTGCATTCCTGTTTAAGTTTGGATCAGTGGTATCAGAGCGGTCTTCTCTTTCTTTCTTTTTCTTTGCATGTCCCCAAGGAGGTCAGGGTATAAGGAGCTAGGGCTCGATCTGGTTGAACCATTATAGGATCAACCTCGCAAAACCTGATGACCTCTCATGGAGGAAGAAAAGAAAGACATGGGGGTAGGATATCCTTTCAAAATGTTTCTCAATGAAGCCCTCAAGGAAAATAGGGATGCAATGATGGACAACTTTGCCTAGATCCTTCGACGACTACCCACAAGCGATGCATCTTCATCCAACAACCACTCTAGAGGCGCCACTCCTTTTAAGGTACAAGTTAACTTCGATATTCCCATATTCGAAGGCCTAATAGATGCAGATGCCATAGATAAATGGTTAAATCTACTGGAAGGATATTTTTCAGTTCATGACTTTTCCAAACGGGAAAATATTACGTTTTCGCTCCTCAAAGTTGCCCCACACATCAAGGATTGGTGGGAAACCTACTGTGAACAAAAGGACGAGAGTGAACCCTCATTATTTTTAGTTGAACCTACTTGGAATTATTTTTGAGACGCCATCAAGGAATAGTATTACCCTATCGGGAGATATGAAGATAAATACATAAAGTGGACCACGCTATGGCAGGGAAAGGACCAAGATGTGCCAGAGTTCACAAATACTTTCCATTCCCTTCGTACAAAGCTCGGTATCAAGGATGCTAAGTGGCATTTGGTGTTCAAGTACCACATATGTCTACACAAGTACATCCAAGACGAGATGGTTTTCTTCGACATTTCCTCGCTTAGCATGGTGTATTGGCATGCTATATAGATTGAGAAGAATTTCAAACAAAAGAAGTGGGACTTTGGATGTGCGAATCCAAAGAAAGGAAAAGGCGCCCCCAAACTACAGAACAAGGGACCATGCCAAGGTGGGGCTACCCAAGACAACCTACTAAAGCCACAAGCAAATAAAAACACCATGAAGACGAAGAAGGACACAGAAAATGGTGTGAGTTCCATAAGATCTCCACTCACAATACAATTGAGTGTTGGGACAAGCAGTCACTGGTGGCCAAGCTGATGGCTTCCAAATTAGACTCAGGTTCTGGCTTTGAATCAGAACCTAATAAGGGGATTGACAAAGGGATGCAGATCATTGATACAGAGCTGAGTGCCACCATGGCCACCACAAAGATCCATAAAATTGAGCCTAAAGATCTAGAGCAGGGGGAACGCCTCTTCCACTCACAAATGTGGGTGAAGGGTTCTCCACTGCAGTTCATAGTCAACAGTGAGAGCCAAACGAACCTCATTTCAGCAGAAGTCATGAATCAAATGGGCCTAAAGACTACAACACATCCACAGCCATACACCATCGGGTGGCTTCACCATGGAAAATATCTTCATGTTAGCCAGCAGTGTCGCCTTCCCTATAGAATCAAGCCCTTCATGGATGGGGTACTGTGTGATGTTTCTCCTCTTGAAGTTTCTAATGTGTTAGGACAACCATACTTATGGAAGTGACATGTTGTATATGAGACTAGACCTCGCTCTATGATTATTACTTTGGCTAATAAGTTGTACAGGATACTAAACGTAGCCCCGCCTACCACCATCTCTTTGATCACTTCAAAGAAATGTAGTAAGATCATTTCCCATACCAGGAAATTCGTTTTCCTTATGATTCGTCCCCAAGGCAAAAAAAAGGTTATGGCCACAACTTCCAAGAAGGGCTCCTCTGCACACCAACAGTAGATGGACAAGGTCATGGAGGAGTACGGGGACATTTTCACCTCACCCACAGAGGTACATCTGCACTGTCAGGTCAAGCACTCCATTGATCTAACCCCGAGTGCGTCGTTGCCCAATGGACCAAATCTATCAACACTCTGTTCCATATAATGATGAGATCAAGAGCCAGATTTAGGAACTAATACAAAAAGGGCACATTAGGCCAATCTCTTCACCCTGTGGGAGCTCAATTGTATTGGTATAGAAGAAAGATGGAACCTGGAGGCTTTGTATTAACTATCAGGCGTTGATCAAGATCACTGTTCGAAATAGTACCCAATCCTGCGGATTGATGACCTTCTGGAACAACTAAAGGGGGCCAAATATTTCAGCAATATTTACTTGAAGTCAGGTTATCACCAGGTGCCTATCAAACCCTCTGATGTGTGGAAGACTACCTTAAAATTGAAGGAGGTCCTTTTCGAATGGTTGGTCATGGTGCTCGGATTGACGAACGCCCCTGCAACCTTCATGAGGCTGATGTATGACATCTTGCTTCCCTTCACTAATTCATTGATGGTGGTGTATTTAGATGACATCTTGACCTTTAGTTGGAATTGGGAAGAGCACCTCCACCATATTTGGCAGGTCCTTCAAATCCTTTGACAACATAAGTTATGTACTAACTTGGAGAAATGCACCTTTGGTCTAATCCATGTTCAATATCTGGGGTACATTATTGATGAGCAGGGTGTACATGTGGACCCATCCAAGATACAAGTCATTTGGGATTGGCTAGCCCCAACCACTCTAACATAACTCTGTAGCTTTTTGGGTCTTACCAATTTCTACCATAGGTTCATGTTGGGGTTTTTCCATATCACTTGGCCTTTAAGTCAAGTCACCAAGGGAGGAGCGAAAGCAAATTTCTTTTGGTCAGAAACCCAACAACAAGAATTCTCCAAGTTGAAGATCTATTTTTTTCTGCACCAGTGCTCACATTACCAGACCTGCAACAATCATTTGAGATTGAGATAGATGCCTCTAACTATGCTAGTGGTGCAATTCTTACTCAACATGGGCATCCAGTGGCTTACCACAGTGAGATACTTTCAGACACAGTTCGAAAGTACCCCACTTACGACAAATAAATGTATTCCATTATGTAGGCCTTCTGTCAATGGAAGCATTACATTCTAGGGAAGGAAATGGTCATCCACATAGACCACCAACCTCTACAGTTCATACAAACACAAGAAAAGTTACAAAATGATCATCATTAGAAGTGGCACACCTATCTACAATAGTTCCATTTGAACATTAAGTATAAGAAGGGAAGCACCAATAATTTCATTGATTGCCTCAGCAGACCACCATTCATGGCACTAATCATTGTGCTTGACTCCTGTGAGCACGAGACATTGGGGTGGCTGCATCTTTACAAGAGTGATCCAGAATTTGGCAGCATGTACTAGACACTCCTGGAAGGGAGGAAAGTTCCAAATTTTCATCTTCAAGATGCACCGTTATGCCACTTGGGACACATATGTGTTCCTTCAAGTGAGTGTGCCAAGATTATTTTGGAGGCGCACTATAGTTGGGTCGCTCGAAATTTCAGAGTAGAGAAAATAGTGGCAGTATTAAAAAAGTATTTTTATTGGCCGAAACTTCGTCAAGATGTTGGGAAGTACATTAGGTCCCACACCACCTACACCATTTCCAAACCAACCATCAAGAAGCAAGGCCTGTATACTCCTCTACCTACTCCTAATCAGCCTTGGGAATCTGTCTCCATGGATTATATGTCGGGCCTTCCTTCTACTAAGCACGACAAAGATTTTGTTTTCATGGTCATCGACAGATTCCCTAATATGGCCATCATGGTGGCCTGGAGGAAGAGTATCACAACATAGGCCACTGCTAAGCTCTTCTTTGAGTGAGTGTGGGTACACTTCAGGATCCCACAATCCACTATCCCATATCAGGATAGCAGATTCCTGAGTGAATTTTGGTCAAGTCTCTAGTCGATGTCGGATACAAAACTCACTAAGTCCACGGCTTTCCATCCCCAAAATGGTGGTCAAACAAAGGTTGTCAATAGGATGATTGTACACATTCTATGCATGTACAACTTGAAGCATCCACGCACTTATGATGAAAGTTTCCCATATGTCCAACACAGCTACAACAGAGCTCTCCACAACTCAACAGGCCACAGTCCCTTTCAGGTAGGGCTAGGATTTCAGCCATTATGCCCCATTGATGTGGTCATACCACTTGCAACCACTTAGGTAGATTTAGATCACGTGCAGTCTGAAGCTGAAAGGGATAACAAATTCATTGAGCACATTAAACACTTTCGCTAATAGGTCCATGATATATTGGACAGATAAAGTGGTAAGTACAAGTAGCACCACGATCAATATCGAGTATCACACAAGTTCTAAGTGGGTGACAAATTTTGGCTTCATTTGCAGAAAGAGCGCCTTGCTGGAGCCCACTACAAGCTTCGCCTACTCTGATATGGGCCATACACCCTCACCAAGGTCGTTGGTGACAATTCATTCGAGCTCAGCATCCCACCATTCCTTGGTCTACACCTAGTGTTCAATGTAGATCACCTTCAACCATATTTCCCACTATTATTGGACACATCTAACATTGAAGAACAACTCACACCAACATAGCTCAACTCGTACTGCATGGAACAAGTCAAAACTGATCAAATCATGGACACATATATCAAGAACACTCAGCAATAGATGATACAACTATATCGAGTTGTCAAAGTAGGCCGACTTTGTCACCTGGGCAAGTGGTTCACCAGGGACCAGGTTCAACAGAAATTTCCTCACCTCATGGAGGCTCTGCATGCAATGGGGACCATTTCTTCCTAAGGGGAGAGGAATGATCCAGGTGGATATTGGTGGCCACTCGCCTATTCCACCTGGACCCCCTAGTCAGTTTCATTTGTTTCCTTAATTATAGCATAGTTTACTATTTTTGGTAGTTTTTCAGGCCTTGAACTTCTCGAGTCATTTTGAGGCCCTAAACGACGTTTTTTTGGAAATATTTATTTTTTGATTTCTATGGAAATCTCATTAGCAGTTGTAGTCCTCAAAAATATATTTCCAACGAGGTATCATACCCATCAAACGAAGATAATATGACCAAGTTACAACCCCAGGAATTTGATTGCCCAAGTAACCCCAACAAGGCCCATAAACTCTTGGTGTTACATCTCCTTGGGTTAGGATTTTTGTTTTTTAGGGTTTTACCTTATTTTTCAATAATAAAAAGGCCTTTGAGCCTCATTGTAACTCAGTTCAGAGGCATGTAGCCGTGACATCTCTTCTCATAGTTAATCTACCATCACTCGAGCTATCTTATTTCCATTTTGTTTGTAAGCATAGTTCATTATTTTTCTATTAATGAAATGAAGTGTTTTTTTTATGTATCTCTCTGTTTATGATTATATCTGTAAGTTGTTATGTTCCTGTTTAAGTTCGATTCACTCAGGATATTTCTCTCCATATAATCGGGACATTATTTTGATGACGAACTTAATGGGTCTTTTGAAAATGGCAACAAGATATTATTTTAATGACTTAAGTTTGAACCCTTCTCTATCTTATTATAACCAATCTTAAACAACTTTACCATAATTCCTTTCACAATTCTTGAATATCGTGCCGTTGAAATTATCTAGAAACTAGGCAGTTAAGAAAACTTGTAGAGGACTAAGCTTGTAAATTGTTGACACTGTTTCTAGTTTACAAGAGGCTATAGCATTTTTATTGCAGCCTACTATAGTGCAGGTAGAAATATGCACATGTCCCATAACCCATGCAATCATGTCATAGTAAGGAATTTTTTTGGCTCTTACAAAAACTCTATGTAGTTTTATAGCTCTGATTTTTTCAAACTAAGTGTTTTTCTCCATACCCAAAGTTTCATAATTTAACCAACTTTTATCGTCAAAGAAATTATAAATTTCTTCCCACTTCTTGATACCTATTATCTAAGTTTTGAAGGTGGTGTCAGAAATTAGGGTTGGGTTGGGATTGTAATCTTTTGGTTTTATACTTTCTACTCCCTTTAGTTGTTCCTTAATATGTTTGATACCCTGTTTTGACATGGTATATCTACCTTTCTTACCCATCTTATGTCCTGAAAAAAACAATTAAAAACAATTAATCTTTATGTAATGAATATCGAATTTACTAATGGATTTCTCTATGAGAGTGCATGTTTAATGGAAATTAGAAGCCTTAGAGTGAATTTGAACTTATTTCTGTGTAATCATAGAGAAGTTTCATACAAGTTGTGTAAGCAAGGTGTGAAGAATAGATTGGAAAATAGAAAGTGCAAATGAGGAAACTTTCTAAGTTTTGTTTAAACCTTCATGATGAGAAAAAATAAATTCCCATGAAAAGTGTTAATTCTTCATTAAACTGACGAGACATTTCAACTTCTTTCATATGAAAATCGAGGTGAGGTTATATGTTTGAATGTCGTGGAAGATTTTATTTAAACATAAGCAATTGCAATTTGTGACTTAATTTTAATAAACCAAAAGAGAACTATAGGAAAAATTATGCTTGGCACGCAAACCAATAAATAAAATATTATATTCATAGTCGGAGTGGAAGATAGTCAGGTAGTCAAAAGATAGCATGATATTATATATAACTTTGTGGTAGGGGTGACCTCGACCCTGACATGCAACGAAGTCGGGGTAAGACATACGTCAAGAGTCTCGAGGTTGGGTATGAAGAATTTTTTTTTTATTATCTTCAAGTATGAATTCCAACCCCACTATAGTTGGAAGTCGGAAGGTCGAGAACAAGAGTTTTATTTTTAAGAAGTACATAGATCTGACCTTCGACTTAAATATTTTATATTAATTCTTATTGATTTTTTATAATATTTTTTTTTTATTTTGTGAAAAAAACAATTATTTATAAATATAAAGCGTCATATTTAAATAAGATTTTTTCTATGTAAGGTCTTTATGATTTTGTTTCTTTTATACAAATAATAATAAAAAAGAGGTTATTTTCTTTTTTTTTCTTTCGCGGATAGGTGTATATATTTCAACTTTGGGTGGATGAGGCCTTGTGGAATTTATTTTTTGTTTATCAGGGGCCATGATCAATTGTTCTCTCAATATTGATGATCTAATAACTAAAGCTACGACTGTGATGAGAAGGAGTGAAAATAGGCATGGAAACATGGAGTGGTTGAGTTTGTCGATGCTTGTCGAAAATGGCCATGTGGAAGTAGAGGTCATGGAGTAGGAAATGGAAACGATTAAGGGTGTGCGATCATTCTTTCTTCCCGATACATGGATGTAGTGGGGTAGTGAATCACTTTGAGCATGTTGGTGTTGAAAACATGACCTCTATGTTTTTTCTCGGCTCAGTTTGAGTTTGTTTTGTTGAATTTTTTTCAATTTTTGGGGTTTGTTGGTCATGTTAGATCGAGATGTTCTTTTTTACTATTCCTTTAATTTTAGTGCATCGGATCTGGGAGGTTTCTGTCATACTGAGTAAGAGAATGTAAACATGTATGTTTTGATATTGAATTTTTGTGAATTATTTATAACATTAAACATTGAATAGTGAATTGTTTATTTCCTTCTCGATGGAAATAATCTTGTGGTTGTAAATTTTCTAATCGCTTTAGCCATTCCTTAATTTTTTGAACAACTTGCTTTGATGCAGTAGATTTATCTTTGTTTCCCATCTTATGTCTTAAAAACAAATTAAGCTTTGTTAAACAAATATGAAATTCAATAACCTGATTATTTAAAAGATTACTTGTTTACCTTGTATTACAGGCATTAGAGTGAAATTGAATTTATTTATTTGTAATCATAAATAAGTTTCAGAGAAGTAGTTTAAAGAGGGTGCCAAGAAGGCCCTCAAGACCAGGAATAACATATTCGCATGGTAGGTATTATTCATTCATAAAAGTCGAATGGTATATTTCATAGGCATTAAAAATGGAGGTGAGGTCAAATGATTAGAAGTAACAGTATGTTTAAATGAAATATAAACAATTAAAATTTATGAATTATTTGAAAACAAAAACAAAATAAAAGTAAAAAAAAATATGCTTGGCATGAAAATTAATAAAAATAATATCTTATTCCTAGTCAAACTTGAATCTAGTCAGGTACTCACAAGTCGACATGATTTTACATACAGCTTGGTTGTAGGGACAACCCTGACTCCAACCTACAACGTAGTCAGGGTAAGATGATTGTCGAGAGTTAGAAGTTTGAGTGTCAACAATGTCGGGAGTTGGAAGGTCAAGTGTAAAGAAATGGTTTTTTTCGGAGGAGAAGGAAATAATGAAATAGTTGCAAAGGAAGGGAAAGGAGCTCCTCTGAGACCTTGTCACCCTAAGGAATTCATAAAATAGAATAAAAACCATATTATGGTAGCATAATGAAAATCACTTTTAAATAATGCAAAATAAAATTTAACCGTGTAGCATAATGGAAACCCCTAGAAATCAACAAAAGTTTTTAGGGTTGAAGAAGCATCCTGATTTTTTACCTCTAACATTTGAGAAAACATTATTGGCACCTTCAAGTGATATTCTTGAAATGATGTATAATTATGGTCCTTAACAGTGAGGGTGGTGGCAAGAATCCTGCAAGACATGCCTAATTTATCATGGACTATAAGAAATGTGAGAGAAATCAAACACAAGAATGAAAGTTAGAGATAAGTAGAGGGTTACCTTGCATTAGATATTCTTAGAGAGAGAGCAGAGTGATGAACATGATTCTAGAAGCATAGTTGTTAATTCAGTTCCAGAGAAAATGGGAAAGGAAAACCGCAATGGAGGTTGGGAACAAAGCTTTGGTGAAACCCTAATAGCTTCAATAAGCACCTAAAATAAAAACAAATTAAAACCTCAAAACATAATGCAAACCCATTTTAATGAATAATGACACAAATATTTTTACAGTCTTCAAGCGTTATACTTCAACTAGTGGAATATTTCGCCACAAAATGGTCACGACGGCAGCAATAATCATGTAATACAACTATAATTTAATGTCAATCATAATGAATCTGAAGGGAAAGTAAGTCAAGAGTGAAAGTTAGGGTTAGACGGAGGGTTTCCTTGCCTTCAATAATGTCGGACTCATATGAGACCCATGAACATCGTTATAGTAGTGTTAATGTTAATCTAGTTGTATAACTCAGGGGAAGAACCAAACCCTGTTGTAGGTCGGAAACCTAGCTCACCTCCACAAGAAAAAGAGTTGAAAATGAATGAGTGAACAATCCTAAAAGACAACTAAAATTGAGTGCAAAGTGTAGTGAATTTAAAAGAAATGCAAGACAAGAATGAAAGTTATATTTAGGCAGAGGGTTGTGTTTCCTGTGTTATTGTTAGATAGAGACTAGAGCCATGAACATGATTCTGGCAGCGTCCTTGTGAATCTTGTTGTGGAGCAGAGGGAAGAACCAAATCTTGTAGCATGTGGAAAACCTAGCTTGGCTCCGCGAGAAAAAGAGTTAACAATGATGAGTCTGAGCTGGTTACCATAGCGATGAGTAGGCGAAAACCATGGCAAGGATTTAGATCACCAGATGACAATTTGATTGAACTTGCAATTTAACATGAAATGTAAATTTGTCATATAACATTTGACATTTGTCATAAAAATGTTATTTTTTAAAATCTGTTTTTCCCCACTAATCTTATTTTTTCAAGAAATGTTAATTGAAATAATGTTATTTAAAACAAAAGTTTTTTTTTAATAATTTTAAATTTTAATGTAATTTTTATTTTTTTTAATAATGTTTTTTTCTTTAAAAAAAAAATTACGAAGCATATTTTAGCATGTTTAATACCATATATTTGATGTGTTCAATAAGATAAGTATTTTTAAATATTTTATCATTTATAACGTAAGATACAAAATTTACTTTTCTTTCAGGAAAGTTATTGATTTTTTCATCGATAAAGTGTTTCAAAGTTTCTGCCATTTAAGATTGTTGAGCTTATATTTAATTGGATTCCTTCACTGGTGTTGATAAAAATTCAATTGGTTTGTAAGAATGGAGTGTTTTATTGGAAAAACTAGGTTTTCTTATCCCTTGCAATCAATGTGCCGGCAAAGAATTTGGATTTATTTATTTTCCAATCGATATCGAGCATAGTTTCTTTGTTGGATCTTACCTTAATGACTAAGGACAAAAATCTTCATTGCTTTTTCCTTTTCTTCATTCTATATAGAGAATTCAATATATAGTTGGATCCATGATTGTGTTTAGTGCACCTAGAAGTTCTTTGCATTATAGGAATTATTTCATAGTAAACCCTTTTACAAAGAAATTTGTAAATCTTGGAGCTCTTAGTGTTGGAGAGTGGGGATTCTTCTCTTTGTTTGAGAAATTTAATCCATGAACATATGATTGGATTATTTTGAAACATGTGTGCAAAAACATGGAATCACAGTTTTTATTTGCACGAGTTTAGACATGGTTTGGAGGAAGACAAAACCTCATTTTGGTGGTGTAGTGGCCCCAAGGGAGGCTATTTTTCATAAACAAAATGTTTTCTTTCTTTATTTAGACAAAGTTAATGAGTATTACCCATCCTATGTTTACACTATCTATTGGTTGGATCTTATAAGAAATGAGTGGAGTTTTTCATTTGTTCCCATCGTTGACGTACAAAGTATGTGATTATGATTATATGAGAATCAACTGATTTGTCTTGTAAACAATGATTCTACCCTTTTTTGGTCGCTTGAAGAGATAAACAATTTTGAATTTGGCCAAGATTTGAATGGTCAAAGCTTAGAAAATTCTGAAGATGGCTGGGAGTTTAGATAAAGAATTATTGATGCTATCTCAATGGATATAAATAATAAATGCATAGGCTACCTACCTTTTCATGTAGTTGAAGGAAAAGTGCTTATGTTGGGATGTATGGAAGTGGCATTAAAGCTATATAATTTATGTACTAGATTATGCACAACAATAATTTTTGACGATGTGTCCCTCTTAGAAAGATCTAAGTTCCATTTGCAATCAGTTGAAGGTTTTAATAATGTTATTAAAAATGGAATTTTTTTCTCACTTTTTCTAAATATAGATTCTATTACTGATATACCACTACTACATATTGATATCATAATTTAGCCTTTGAGGCTTGAAGATGTTTTTTTATAGACATTGTTGTAGATGTCATGTTTGTTTAGTCTTTCCAACCATATTTTGAGGTTTAATGTAATATGCATTTTGACTATTTACTAAGATTAATTGCATTGATAAGTTATTTTATAGATTGAAAATGCACTTCAGTGTCAACTTTTGTTATATTTTTGTGGATTTTATATAGTCTTTTGTTATTACTTATATTGAATTACACAATTTATGGTTCTCTTTGTATTGCAATATTTGAAATATTGTTTATTTATATATATCTTTTCGATTTGAAAGAATGATGGTTAGTATTTAAAATTATTTAGTATTGACATTTAGTTGATGCATAAAGTTAGTGAATATTAAGATTTGAACTTGTTCAAGATGTAAGATGAGATATAATATTGAAAATCAAAATTGCAAAATAATTAAAATTTGTTGTAGAAGTGATAAGTTAAGGAACAAGCAAGCGTACTTTGAAAAGACCTCGGTCTCCTAGTTCACGTGAAAAAGAGAATCAATATCACCACTAATGGTATAAAAAAAAAGGATGCAATAAATGGATGTAGAAGAGGTGTGTATTAACAAAAGAAAAGAACTTCAATAAATCAACATAATGAAGTCGTAAATCATAAGTATGGTAACATGAGTAGTATCACGGGAAGAAAATTTACTACAAATTTTCATTTTCATGGATGTAGATGATGTTTAAATTTTTCCACTATACCAATTTTTCTAGCAATAGTCTTCATTGGGAACATTGTGTTTACAAAGAGAGTGTTCATACAAGCAAGAAAAAAAAATCATCTACAAACAATGCAAGAAATGGAATATCTGAAGATGAGCAAAATGATGGAAATGAACAATTTGCAACATATACTTTATTTGGTGATAGTAATATGCATGCTGACATGTTTGAGAATTTGGAACATTCTACTGGTAACATTGGGTGGTGAATTCCTTGAAACAACTATATAGTGAATATCATCAGCCCTTCGTGATCAGTGTGCACTCAGTCTCTTGGAACATAATAGGTGCTTCAACTAATTTTTTTTATAGGATTTCGACATCTCAATGGAATATATTAATTTTCACATGTATTTTTTATTTCACTGTTTTATGCAGAACAATGTTCCAAAGAGTATTGTTCTATAAATAAAGTCAAGTTGAATACATGCTTTATTCATTTCTCAATTTGAACCTCGACCATTTAACTTCCAAACTTCAATAAATTGTGAGAACAATGAACTCTTTAACTACAACTATGAAAAGTTAGGTGTTTCATAGAAACAAAATTTCGTTGAAATGTGTGTTTCCCTCGATGTTGAGAATCTCCTAATTTTTTATGTTTTGAAAATATTTTTGATACTATTATTATTTCATAACATTTTTCTTACATAGAGTGCCTTCATAGAAGTGGAAATAGTGAGTGTTGCAGAAATGATGGAAGAGATATAATAATGCAAAATAGGCACAATGATGTCATTCAACAATTAGTGGCATCATATGTTTTGTTGACAGTAGTATGAAAGCTAGGATGGTTGAAAATTTGTGACATTCTGTTGGGAATGTGAGAACAAGCATTTCTTGGTGCAACTTTGTAGACAATATTATTATTTCTAGAGAGTTTATTCATACTTTGTCTCTTGTAACAAGACAGGTGCTTCAAGTGGCTTTATTTTCATAGGATTTGTGCATATCAATGTATATTTTGTAATTACTTAATGCATATTTTATTTTATGTTTTCTTGCAGAACAATATTTGAGTGAATAACGGTTGAGATATAAATTCACAACTAAGGCAACCTTTATCGGTTTGATAACTTTGTAGAAATTCCCACCTGTAGATCACCTGGTAATGCAATATACTAAAGAAAAAATACTTGATCTACTTCTACAAACAATTATGCGAAAGCTTAATTGAATATGAGAAAGATCAATTGAACACATATAATTGATAAGAAGAAACCAATCACACATAACACAGAAGAAATAACCAGGGGAAAGCACTAGCCTAAAACCCCAACTCTGTATTATCATACAAGTAGAAATCTTGTCCAAGTTACAAAAAGAATCAGCTCAAAAGCTATCATGTTGTCTCTGCAATCAAATAATGAAGCTCATAGACTGAATAGATAAGTATATATCCTCCTCAAGTCCTCCAAGCCCCTATTTCTTTTCACAATTTTTCTTGGGGTCCAGTGAAGCCACTGTTGTGAATTGGCCTCATCAGACTCATTGAATAGGAAGAAGTAAAATCATAATTCTCTTGGAAAGAAATCCTTCTAGATGCAAGGAATATTCACCAGGAATATCCTAGCAACTGATAGTACACTGTCCCTCCATCTGATTTCAACTGGGTCTCTATCTGAATTGACATGCATGAGTTATTATAAGAGAATATTCAGTTATCTAAAGAGCAGCAGTTATATGCAAGCATGCATTAACTAAATAAACTTACATTAATTTAAAGAAACTATTTAAATCAATCTAACTGGACTTGACTCAGTTAACTAATCCAACTAATTACTACTCAAATAAATTCTCACCCTTATCTCTTTAATTGATGGATAAATTCCTCAATTAATAGAGAAATTGTTGCATGTCCTCATATAGACTTCATGTTTGTTTTTTCACAACTAATTAACTCATGGTGAATTAATTAATTTATTTTCAAACAATTGTTAAGTTCAAATTCGAATTTACTTCCTATTATAGTTTAGGGATTGACTAAAATAGAAAGGTATCCCGAAATGCTATTTATAGAAAAACTATTTTTAGCACTTTCACTTTTCATCCGTTGTTTCCACGTTCAACGCTGGTTAAACTACTATTTAGCAGTGCTATTTTTAGCATTTGTTTTGCTATGTTCAACACTCCCTCTCAAAAAGAAAGGGATTATCAGTAACCCCAATCCTGCCTCTGTGGAACTCGAACTTGCATTTTGACAATGCCTTAGTCAAAATATCTAAATCCTATTCCTCAGTTGAAACATACAGCAACAACATGATCCTCTTGACCACACAGTCTCGAATATGGTGATACCGGATATCAATGTGCTTGGACTTGTCATGAAAAACTAGATTCTCAGAGAGTTTGATGCAACTTTGATTATCACAGTAGATCACTGTAGGATCCATCCTCTAACCAAACAATCCCACTAGAATCTTCTGCATCCAAATGGCCTCACATGCAACCTGAATAGTAGCCATGTAGTTAGCCTTTGTTGAGCTAAGTGCAACTGATCTCTCTTTCCTGTTGTACCAGGAAACTGCAGCTGAACCAAGGTTGAAGATTCCTCCAGAAGTGCTCTTCCTGTCTGATGGACTCCTTGCCCAATCCGCATCTGTGAAGCCCTAAAGCTTCACTCCCTATGTCTGTCTGTACCACAATCCAAACTAAGATGTCCTCTAAGGTATCTCAGCACATGCTTCGTTGCCTTCCAAAAAAACTTGGTAGGCTAAACCATAGCTTGACTGAGCTGGTTCACCACAAAGCATAAGTCAGGTCGTATGTTCACCAGATATATAAGTGAACCCACCAACTACCGATAAACAATAGAAGTTGCTACCTCACCTGAAGTAGCATCCTCCTTCCTCCAGTTCCCAGCTAGAGGAGTTTTCATGGCCTTACACTTCTCCATGTGAAAGCGCCTGAGTATCTCATTGGCATACTTGCCTTGAGACACAAATACTTCCCCATATTTCTGCCACACCTCCATGCCTAGAAAGTAGTGCATAAGGCCCATGTCCTTCATCTCGAACTCTCTTGAAAGGTCCTCCTTGCAAGACTGTATCAGTTGATCATCACGTGTCAAAATCATATCATTGACATTAAGTACAATGATCAATGGTTTGCCTTCTATAATGATGTGGTAAAGGTTCGCATCTGCTTCACTCTTGGTGAGCCCAACCTGGTGAAATAGCTATCGATCCTAGTGTACCAAGCACGGGGTGCTTGCTTCAGCCCATGCAAATCCCTCTTGGGTCAGCACACATGCGACTCATGATGAAATGCCTTGAAACCCTCTCGCTGCTCAATGTACACCTCCTCCTTAATCTTACCAATAAGGAATGTTGTCTTCACATCCATCTGGTGGATCTTCCACCCCACTTGAGATGATAGTTCCAATATCGATCTAATCGATGAGTAACTTGCTACATGAAAAAAATTCTCATCGTAGTCGATCCCCTCGACTTGTGAGAAACCCCGGGCAACAAACCTTGCCTTATGTTTCTCAACACTGCCATCAACTGCCCGCTTTACCTTGTAAAGCCATCTAGAACTCACCACTGATTTTCCCTAAGGCCTTGGGACAACATCCCACACACTATTCCGAATGATAGAGTCATACTCCTCTACCATTACATCAACTCAAACTAGTTGTTGCACTGCCTTCTCGAATGAAGAGGGTTCAATATCTACACACTCCCCAACCAAGGCCATGTACCCAGTGCACCACTCGGGTGACCTCCTCTGTCTGCGCTGAGAAGATGCTTGTCCCACATTCTCTCGTGCATCCAGCATCAACTTGTCAGCTTCCCTTGAGCATTTCCACCCACGTCTGGAAGTATCAGCATGAGTGGATGTCTCCACTCCTGGATCCTCTACATGCGGCTGCTCCACATCAATCTGAGGCTTGTTGGCTTGTTAGGGCCTAACCCAGGTTCGGAAGAGTTATTAGCTAAAAAAATCCCACACTACTGGCCCTTTCGGCAATAGCCCACGGAGCGCAGACTGGAGTCTCACCCGAGGTAGTAGGGGAGGGTGCTGGAACCAGGTTTCCGTACTCTTGGGATGTCTTAATGTGGTCTGGAGGGGTCGTGAACCATTATGTCGCCTCACGCCACTCTGGACTACTATCAGCCTTTTGCATAGATCCGTGCAAATGCACTTTCTTACTAATGAATTTATTACAGATCTGATCTTCCTTTTATAGTCTTTAAGCAAACATTTAATAATAAAGCCTAGTGCACGTAATCATAATTATTACAGACATAAACTCATATAACAGATGCATAAACTAGAATACAATAGATCCGCAATATTTCAGAAACAACTTATCTTTATTAATATCTTCCATCAATACAACCAAATCCACCCTACGCACTTAGTTGTAGGGGTTCGTGCACACAGCTGCGGACTCTACCAGGCCTTTGCGTACACAGATGAAGAGCCTCTATTTATCTACCAACACCTTTGACTCAAACTTACAGACGTAGATAAAGTATTTCCTTCATAAACCCATTACATTAAGATTCCAAAATTAAAAAACCACTTTCTAACCATAGAGACTTGCTCTATTTATACATTCCCATGGTCCGCGAACCATGGGCAGGCCGACTCACTTTCTATTTTCTTATATTATTTTCAGGCTGACGACCCTTTGACTTGACTTATTACACTTCGTGCTCTGTGCACCTCGTGGAGCCTTTACCATACTTTTACCCAAAATTGTGGGCTTTGAGCCCCAAAACCATTACACAGGGCCTACGCTACCCAACAGGATCCCAACACAATCATCATGACTCATCTCGAGTCACTCGGCTGGTGCAGCAATCTTCACACAAAGGTCATTCAACACCTTTTGCGCTTCACTTACACTTTCAACAAAATCTTCCACCTTCTGTTGTACCTGTTCTACATGAGCCGCCAATGCATCAGTATCAGTTTCAATTGCCTGTTCGGGGTCATATGCTGCCTGCATGTGTGTTAACTTTCCCTCGATGGTGGTGGAGACCATGAATGCCTCATCAAGCTAGGGCTGGATGCATTCTTTAAGCACTTCTTCCTTTTGCTAAGCGGCATCAACTTGTGCCTTGAGAACCTAGGCCTCCCTCATTTTGGCCAACCGTTGCGTGATAGTGACGATCTGTGCAATCCCCTTGACTGTGTCATAAGCCTGCTGCAACTCCTATGCTTTTGTCTCTACTTGTTGTAGTGTTGGGTCTTCCTGGAGGGAGCTGAGCATAAGGAGGGACTGATCTAACAATCCCGAGCAATCTTGGATAGCACGCTTCATCATTTCCAATCCTGATTGAATTGCGTCGTGGCGTTGCTCTCTAACTTCCGGGGGTGTGGGCGGCCCCGCCTTCAGTCTCAGCTATGCAATTTTTAAATTTAATTCCCACTGAGCCTTCGTGGCCTCCTCTTGGGCCGTACGGAACCTTGCAGCCATGTGATGAATCTTGTCAGTTGTTGGAAGTTCCTCTGGGATAGCTAGCTCCAGTACCTTGCCGCAAGCCTCTGCCATGGCTTGTTCCACTTCCTAGTTGTGTCCGACCAAGTCATCATGTTGTAGACTGACCTACTCCAGATTTTCCTTGTGATCCATTAAGGTTTGGAGGGCGCGGCCTTCCCTGGAACGAAGCTCAGTAGTTACCCCATCCTGTAGTTGGTATATAATTTCTCTAGGAAGGGCAGCTAGATTCAACCCCCAACTGCGCATGTCACCTTCAGCTTTTGCTAGGATAGCACCTACTGGCAACGTTAAAGTGTTCATTGTTTGGGTGCGCACCATCTGCTCGGCTATGGTTGTGTCCTCCACTAGGTTTAGGATCATCCCGCCTGGGAGTCACACCTGTAACGCCTGCAACTATGCTCTGATCTCCACCAACACAGTTGTCTGCTCTGTCATCAATTTCTCCAATGCACTTGTAGTGACATTGCGCGTTGGTTTGTTGCTGTCAAGAAACTCTTTCTCCAAATTCTTTGTTGTCTTTGACTTTTTGCATGTATGTGGTGATTCCTTGTTGTGAGGCCTCTTGACTTGGGTCGATTCCGTAAGACGGTCCATGCGTTCCTGTGTCTCTGTTTCCCTCTGCATGTCTTGTTCCAAGGACATTTCCTGATCTTTCGTGATCTCCTCGACTATGACTTCATTAGTTTCCTCCTACTACGAAGTTGCCTTTTGTCCCTGACGTGTCCTTTCCACCAATTTAGTGAGTTGCAGCTGGATTTCCTTCTTTCGTTGTTGTGCCGCCATCCTTTCTAATACAGTCATGTCCAGGCCGCACCACTCCGGAGGCCATGCTACCAATACCTTGTAAATTGCATCGTCCGTTGCAATGAATGGAAGCTTAACCCATGTTTGTTTTGGGTCCTTCCATGCCCAGATATATAGGTTATGCATGTCCGCTTTGAACTCAGTCGTGCTTTGCAAATTGTTGTATACTATTGGGGACATCCATGTCTACAAGTGATCCATTTCCAGATACTCACCTCCATGAATATCCAAAATACCTTGATCTCACGAACCGTCATGGCATCCTTTGTAGCCCAGAGCGAGGTATACTACACTGCTTCATGTAAGTTGTTCTCAATGTTGGGAAACTGGCTACTTTGCGGAATTTCTCCTGCAACCAGAAGGATTGATAGTAGCAACCATGCATAATGGAAAGTATTACCTTTTTCCTGTGCTTCCTTACAATTTGTCAAAAAATTCGTCGCATAAGAATTGCACCCAGTTGAATTGAACCCCTTCTGCACACTGCTCTGCAAGCGCAATGACAAGGGTTGGAACCTCATCTGCATGGAATTTCCTCATGATTTTACTTGCTAGTAGTTGGGTGGAAACTTTCACCCCTCGGTCTTTGATGCTTGCTATTACATACCCACGCTTTCGTTTTTCTAGCTTAGCCTTCATTGCTTATGCGAGACCCACATCGCTACTTATTCCAGCTATGTCTATGGGGTCATTACCTTTAATAGGCAAGTGAGTAATGTGTTGTACTAAATCGGTTGTGATAGGAATCAACTCCTCCAACCAGAGATACCCATCATGTACCAAACATAGTAACTATCGGATAACAAAAATGGTGATGGCCGCATGTGATAGTGGGGTATCCACCTCAGATTAAGTAGTCCCACCTTCTCCACACCCACCAACCATTTTCGCGATAGTAATTTGTCTTTGGCTAATTGGGGGAACTTATCACTGTCCACAAGATCCCAATCTTCGAACTTGATACTCGGTACTCGGCGCAGTAGCAACCCATCAAACCTTATCTCATCCAGAAGACACGGAGTCTGGAGCGTACTCTTTGCAACATCCAGGTCCTTCGGTATCTTGGCCATCCCATTCTAGGGAGAGACATATGGGGGTAGTGTAGGTATTTGGAAATCATCTTCTTCTTCCTCATCATGTGCTTCAATCTGAGTAATCAGTTCTTGCAAATCTTCGTCATCCTCCTCGAGCTCAGTGGTGATTACTTTGCCTTTTTTGGTTACTGATAATTTACTGAATCTTGGTGATACCCTGACTAGCCCCATCATCTGCTTGTTTTTCTGGGGCCGCGGTGTGTGTGGGGAATTTGGAACCTCGGGGTCCGCAGCCACTTCATTTGGCTCCTCCTAGGTTGGATACAACTCTTCCGAGAACCGTGCTCGGCTTCTCACCATGGTACTCATAGGATTCCTGGTATCTGGGTATTTACTGGTCTTTACTAGTTCAAATCTAAAATATCCCAGTGTTTTCCATAGGTTTTTGTAAGAATGTGTAAATTTGGATGTACCCCTTCCCTCCACTTTCAGTTCGTTAATATCTTCTAGGCGACAGATATTTTCGTATCTACCTCGAAACTTCTGTCTTAATGGCCCATCGCCCACTCCTTTTTGTCATAACTCGAACTTCGTGTTAGGAATAGTGGCGTTAACGATCACCTCCCAACATTCCCACGCAGCAGCGTAGCCCCTTTGGCGTAGCCGCGATCTCACTCTCCGAATGGCCCTGCACAAAACCTTCTTTTTGCGCCAACCTCCCACATACTTGTTTATAGTCTCGTTCCTTCATTCAAATGCATGGGGCACTGAGACAATGATATCCACAGCTAGTCAGGTGGTCACACCCTAGGTGTGAGGTCTCAACATTCCTCTAGCCCAGGCTATGGGCACCTGTTGAGTGCCTTTGTATCCATTAGCTCCTTAGGTGTTGTTGTATGGGGTACATTCCTCCGCTAGTGCAGTCACAACCATGATAGCATGTCGCAGCTCACTCTATTACCGAGGTAGGCCTGGCCAGACCTGGTTCCTTTCTGTGCAGATTCGCGCAATCACTTGTGTGACTCCACTTTTCATCTTGGTGATTCCTTCCCCCAACATCGCACTTTTCCTTCTCTGTTGTGCCCAGTCTTCATTGATTTTGCAATGCCTGCTGCTACCATGCCCATTTTGGGTTCCCTCTTGTCTTACTATGGACAATCTCACCTTCGCCTCCCTCCTCTTATAGGTCCATTGAGCCCTTGGTATCCCTAGTATCTCAGTGGGTCATCTTATCAAGCGGATGTTGTTCGTGCTCCCCCATGTCTTCCTGTTGGCTTTATCGCGGACACCTGGCAGACTACATCACTGTGATGTCAGATTTTTTATGCTTATTCAGTTGTGTATCTGCACCACATACACCTGTACCCTACGCTGCTGATGGATGCTCACCCCGTTTTTTCCTCCAAACCGTACGCACGCCTGCCTTCTACATTCATGCCACTTTCCCCTAGTATTTTGGCATGTACTCCCCCTTTGAGAAATTGTTGCGCACGGTGCCCTCGATTGCACACCCTTATCCGTTGGCCGTGCCCTTGCTTCTATCGTTACACAGCGTAGTGATCTGACCATCATATTACAATTTAGCATTGTTACCTCATGTAATTGGTTCTTCCATCGTTCGATTTCCTCATATGGATCCGATGTGTAGGAACTATCGCACTCCCATGAGATTCTCCCATTCGTTGTCAAATTCACCTGATATTGATCTTGCGTTGTGATCTGGTAGATAGAGTCAAGTTCATCGTCACTATCCTTATCGCGCACAAGCTCAGTGTAGCGCACCCCTACAGCTGGGTCCAGCGAAACCACTACGCGAAGAGACCTTTTCTCAAATATCATTTTTCGTTTCTTCAGGTTGATGACTCCATTCATATCCATGGCCTAGTCTATCCCTATTAATGCAAGATATGGGTTACTATCATCCACAATTTCTATTACCTCAAAATCGGTTTGTGTGCTTACATCTTTGATATCTTCTTTGAATCTTGCGCACCTAGTTATCAACTCTTGTAATCCCTTCACCACTTTGGTGTCCTGTAGTAGCTTCATGCATGTCTCTAAAAAGGTAGTTAGCATAGAAGTATCTATCTCCGGCTCAGTTTGATCCTTTCTACCTGACGTAGAAGCCTCCATGAAGCTCTTCTTTTCTTCCATAAAGGTTTCCTTCGTGCGTTCCAAATCAAATTTAGGTTGCTTTGTAGGTGCCTTGCGAACCCATGCATCCTTCTCAGGTTGCTTCCCCTTATCCTCTCCTGTAGTTGCACCACTTCTAAGCATCATGTTCACGTTAAGATCCTCCTCACACAGCTCAACCTTCATCATTTGGATGTTATGAGTTGCAGTAGCCTGAAGCACCCCTTTTCCGACATCTGTTCAATTAGTGTGGTGCAATCTACTTCTTCATGATCAAATTGGTAAGAGTACGAACAACATGTTCTGATCAGGTTCATGCAATCACAGGCATAATGCCCAAGTCCTCCACAATTGTAGCATCTTAATTGTCCTTGCCCTCATCTACATCCCATTCATCCTCGTCCCTAAAATCCACCCTGCGCTATTGCTACAACTAGATCCTTACCTTGTGCCTCAGTCTGCATCCTATAAGCAGGTGTTCGATCCATCAGCAACTCGTAACTTTGGCAATTTCGTTTGTCATGGCCCATCGATCTACAAAAATTGCAAAATAGTTGTTGAGGGGGTTGTATAAGTTTGTGCAATAGATGACAGTTGTTTATGGTGTGCTTTCCTCCCACCTGGTAGATCACACACTAGAGTACAAGCACCGTGCTTGGCCCCACTTGTGCCTCTAGTCGCAATGGCATTAGTCCCCCTCCTACCAGATAGTTCGCGAATATCGGACAATGATCCTTATCATGGCCCTGGCCTTTACATTTTATTCACCACACCTCTGCTTGCGCCTTGGACCGGGGCACCTTATCCTATTTCAGACTTTTTATTTCTAACGTTAGGTTTTGTAGTTGCATGTGGATTTGCTGAACTCCCAACCCCAGATCTTGTATTGGAGTTTCATGCAACCTCATCACTGTGTCTAATGCTTCAGCTTGGGTTTAAATCTTTTGTTGTGATAGCATCGTCCTCAGATGTGGTTTCAATGACACCACAAACCACGCGCAGTGCTACGCATCCGTCAGCATCATGTTAGCCTCGTAGATTGTACTCCTCAATCTCTCATCTAGACCCCACGGGGTTTCACCAGGTAGCATCTCTATTTCCTTGAACCTGATGATCGAATTTGTTTCTAATTTAGGCTGACTGAATTCTTTGTTCAATGCATCCTAGATCGCAACTATTCTCGCATTCGGGTGATCACTCGAGTACTTTATATACCACGTCAACACGCGGTCCTGTAGCGCACTAACTAGAGAAGCCTTTTTGATGTTCTCATCTATTACACCTTGGGCTTCCCATACAACCTTTACCACGAACCAAAACTGATCTGGTTCCTTATTTCCTATGCCTCTAAGTATCAGAAACTTGATCGAACTCACCATCCGAACCCTCGGTGGTGGTGGCGGTGGGGTAGGTGATGATGGATCGGATGTAGGTGAAGTAGGTGATGGCGTGGATAGTAGTGGTATCAGTGGAATGCGCTGCTTTATCAATCGGAATGTGCTTCTCGAAGAGAACCCTGCAAGCTCCTCCTCACTTTCTCGCAAAAGAGAAATCAAAGGACTGTTTTCTAATCCTTTTGTCCCTCGGTAGCCTCTCCCACTCCTTGTTACCCCAGACATCAATGGATGTGCATAACCCATTTTTCACATAACAACATTTTAGTCCAAGTGTTCAGAGATTTGATGTACTTACCCTGCAGTCCTTGGAGAAAGCGCCTTTCTGCTTCACTGTAACTCACAGTTGTGTCTATCACGAATTCAATGATAAACCCTCATATTATTCGGTATAACCAGTGATCTATTTCCCATGCAATTTTATCTTCAAATGCTCCCAGCCTATGCACCAACTTTGGCGTCCACACGATGGGCTGATCCAGTCTGCACCCTCCATGACTATCAGCTAGCCTTGCAATCCACTCGTACAGTTTTATCAAGAAGGATATGAAGAAGATCTCATGGATCCCTATGTATATGTAGCAACCCAACCACCTTTCCTCAGATCTCCACGGATTTCTGTTTCCCTGTAGCACGAATTCGTGAAGCTTCTAATCCAACCAATCTTCAAGTTCTTTCTTCGTAGTGTTCCAGCGTCGCGACATCAGACATCCCTTAGGCAAATCCCGGTCATGGTAACGGAACCATTTATTGGCTTATTGGGGCCTGACCTAGGTTCGGAAGAGTTATTAGCCAAAAAAATCCTGAACTATCGGCCCTTTCGGCAATAGCCCGCGGAGCGCGGACTGAAGTCTCACCCAAGGTAGTAGGGGAGGGTGTTGGAACCAATTTTATGCACCCTTGGGATGTCTTAATGTGGTCTGGAGGGTTTGCGAACTATTCTGCGGCCTCATGCCACTCTGGACTACTATCGAGCTTTCGTGTAGATCTGCACAGATGCACTTTCTTACTAATGAATTTATTACAGATCCAATCTTCCTTTCACAATCTTTAAGCAAACATTTAACAATAAAACCTAGTATGTGCAATCATAATTCTTACAGATGTAAACTCATAGAACAGATGCATAAACCAGAATACAATAGATCTACGATATTTTAGAAACAACTTATATTTATTAATATCTTCCGTCAATACAACCAGATCCGCCCTACGCACTCAGCTACAAGGATCCGCACACACAGCTGCGGACTCTACCAGGCCTCTACACGCACAGTTGTAGAGCCTCTATCTATATACCAACACCTTTTACTTGGACTTACAGACGCAGATAAAGTATTACCTTCATAAACCCATTACATTAAGATTCCAAAACTAAAAAGCTACTTTCTAACCATAGAGCCTTGCTCTGTTTATCCATTCCCATGGTCTGTGGACCATGGGTAGGCCGACTCACTTTCTATTTTCTTATATTATTTTCAGACGGACAACCCTTTGACTTGACTTATTACACTTCACACTCCATGCACTTCATGGAGCCTTTACCATACTTTTACCCATAATTGTGGGCTTTGAGCCCCAAAACTATTACGCGGGGCCTCGACTACCCAACAAGGCTCCTCCTCCTTAGGAACTAAAATTTCCTCATCTACATGCAACTCAAGCTCCCTCTCAAGTGATAAGCTAACGGCTTTCTACTCGTCGAACTTCAGATCCCTTTGTACCACAGTCCTCTGAGTGGAAGGCAAGTACACTCCATAATTATGGGGTGTACCCATGTACCCCACAAGTATTCCCAACTTGGCTGTTGGGTCTAGCTTCTTCTTGGCATCTTTAGTCACATGACAGTAAACTGATGATTCAAATATTCAGAAGTGACTTACATCAAGTTGCTTCCCAGAATATGCCTCCATAGGTGTCTTCATCCCCAGTATATGGTGTGGGCTTTTGTTCTGCAAGTATATTGTTGTATTGCATGCCTCAACCCACAAATGCAGTGGTAGGATTTGGTCATGCAACATTGCTCGAGTTTCTCCCGTAATCGATCTATTATTCCTTTCGACCACCCCATTTAGCTGTGGGTTATGGGGTGCCATCAATTCCCCTTTAATACCTTCTGCAGCGCAAAAGTCTTTAAACTGTTGGGAGACATACTCTCCGTCATTATCGTTTTACAAGGCTTTTATTTTCTTTCCTGATTTTTTCTCTACCAAGGCTTTAAACTCACAAAACCTCAAGAAGATCTGATCCTTCTTTTGCATAAAGTAGATCCATCATATATGAGAAAAATCATCAATAAAAATAACATAGTACCTTCGTTTAGCGATGGAGGATGTAGAGAAGGGCCCACAAACATCTGAGTAAACTCACTCTAGGATTGTTCTAGCTCTATTGTCTCGATCTGGAAAGGAATATTTCGCATACTTACCCAAGGTACAACCTTTACATGCAATCGTCTGCTCAATTTTTCCCTTGGGTAATCCGGTAGAAATCTACTGCATGATCTTTAGGGCTCCATGGTACAAGTGGCCCAATCTTCTATGCCATAGCTCGCCAACATCTTGGCTCTGCACCATCTCATCTTTGGAACTCAAAGCATCACAATCATCTACCTCCAGCTTATAGAGATTCTTAACTCGAATCCCTATTTGCTTTGTCTGTCCGGTACCAATATGCCTTAGGAATACCTTTCCTTGACTAAAGACTACATCATAGCTTTTATCTTCAAGCATAGCGATAGACACAAGATTCTTCTTCAGAATTGGTACATACTTTACATCATTCAAGGTGAGGGTAGCTCCATGCTCCCTCTGAAACACAACCGTACCTTCACCTGAAACACGATACTTTCCATCATCACCCATCTTGATCCGCATCTATAGATCCTTCTCCTCCAAGGTACTGAAAAGATTCTTGTCACCTGACATGTGGAATGAAGCTCCACTGTCCAGGTATCACACACATCCCACCATGGATGAAACCATGCATGTGATAAGTGAGAAACCCAGTTCAAACTATGAGGCTAGTGCCTCACCATCAGATCCCTTCGAGGAACCCTTCTTGTATTTATTCTGTGGACAATTCATAGCATAATAGCCCACTTCATGACAATGAAAGCATCGCACTTTCGATTTGTCAATCTTCTTCCCACCATGGGAAGAACCAAATTTTAGATGGGACACCTTCCCTTTCCCTTTCCTTGCCTTACTCGCCAAGGCTATATTTTCCTCATCTTCTTGCTTCGATGAGGATCCATCTCTGGTGCTTCTTCTTATCTCCTCCTACATCAGATCCAACCAAAGTCATTCCCAATCTGGTAGTTTTTCTCTTCCATTAACCAAGTCTTCAAACTTCTCCTTCTTGTATACTATTATTTTCCTTGATCACCTTTGCTCTGATACCATGTAGAAATTCCCACCTGTAGATCACCTGATAATGCAATATACTAAAGCAAAAATACTTGATCTACTTCTACAAACAATTATGCTAAAGCTTAACCGAATATGAGCAAGATCAATTGAACACATATAACTGATAAGAAGAAATCAATCACACATAACACAGAAGAAATAACCAGGGGAAAACACCAACATAAAACCCCAACTCTGTATTATCATACAAGTGGCAATATTGTCCAAGTTACAAAAAGAATCAGCTCAAAAGCTATCCTACTCTCTCTGCAATCAAACAATGAAGCTCATAGACTGAATAGACAAGTATATATCCTCCTCAAGTCCTCCAAGCCCCTATTTCTTTGCTAATTTTTCTTGGGGTCCAGTGAAGCCACATATGTGAATTGGCCTCATCACAGTCACTAAACAGGAAGAAATAATAACGCAATTCTTTTGGAAAGAAATCCTTCTGCATGCAAGGAATATTCACCAACGAATATCCTAGCAACTGATAGTACACTATCCCTACATCTGATCTCAATTGGGTCTCTGTCTAAACTAACATGCATGAGTTATGTATGAGGGAATATTCAGTTATCTGAAGAGCAGCAGTTATATGCAAGCATGCATTAACTAACTGAACTTACATTAATTTAAACAAATTGTTTAAATCAATCTAACTAGACTTGACTCAGTTAACTGAGCCAACTAATTACTACTAAAATTAGAACTCATCCTTATCTCTTTAACTGATGGATAAATTCCTTAATTAATAGACAAATTGTTGCATGTCCTCACATAGACTTCATGTTTGATTTTTCACAACTAATTAACTCATGGTGAATTAATTAATTTATTTTCAAACAGCTGTTAAGTTCAAATTCAAATTTTACTTCCTATTATAGTTTAGGGACTAACTAAAATAGGAAGGTATCCCGAAATGCTATTTATAGAAAAGATATTTTTATCACTTTCACTTTTCATCCATTGTTGCTAAGTTCAACACTAGCTGAACTGCTATTTATAGTAGTGCTATTTTTAGCATTTTCTATTTTTAGCATTTCTTGTCGCTGTCTTCAACAAACTTCAACTCGGAGGGTGCAATTTGCAAGAAAATGTATATGCTTTCTCAATTTAACTTAATTTTCACTTCAAAAGTTTAACTTGACATTTTTTATATATGTCATTATAGCGTTATGATTTAAAATTTATGTAAGGAAAAAAAATCCCAACTACAACCAATATAGAAGAATGGTTCCCATCGTTTTATGGAAACAAATGTTCAAGTCAATTCTTCAATTGGTGAAGTTGTTTCACATCATCCTCAATATGGATTGTTCTCTAGTAAAGAAAATGGAAGTGATCCCCATAATTTTAGCAAAGACGTGATTGAGGCGGATAAAAACTTTCAGTGCAGGATTGATAACTTGTGTGTTGTGAAAATGTGCCAAGTTTGTAATGAAACTTATCCTAGTATATAGGTTGTGAGATGGCATGAAGGGGCAGCCTATAAAAGATGTAAGAGTGAGAAAATTTCTCACCGTTTCTCTCACTTTAACAACATGGATCGTAGTGAATAGCCTATGGTTGTAAGAGTTTTAACACAAGTTGAATAAACTCTTATAGGATGAGTAGATTCAATATTTCAAGTGACACATGCTCGTGGTGGGAAGTAACAATATAGTGGGCATACAATTATTTTTCCACAAGACATATCTTTGATTGCAAAGAAGCTTCCATGATGAGTAGAACAAATTCATTTTATGATTTTCAAGGGATGTGGAGTTGAATCCCAATATTATGAATGTTATGTGAAGATACAACATTTGATGGATGCATTGATTTAAAATATTTTGGTCGATAAATATTATAGGGATGTTGAAATTGATATTGGTTGTGTTTTTGGTCTCTGAGAAAGACTTATTGATACGTCTAACAAACTACAATATGTAGATAGTGGTTTGGGTGAAACAGGGAGAGCCAATGAGGAGATTGAAACATTTTGGGGGATAATTATTTGCAATGTCATCCATCAGCCTTTCTTTATTGAATTCTTAATGAATGTAAGGAAGTGGGTCGAATAAGAAGATTCATCGAAAACATAGATTCTAGAGCTGATGAGCTAGTGGATTGGCCATATATTGGTACATCTCCCATCAATGAATATGATATTGGAGGGTTGATAGAAATGGAATTCCCTACTATATTCCCCAATGGTGATGTTGATTGGTTGCATCCACGTATTTGTAATGTTGAAATGCAGGAATATGCTTTACATCTACTTAGGTATTATGACCAATATTTGGAACTCATTCTAGTTTTTTATCTTTCCTGTTGAATATGATTATGTGGCATAGTAGCCAAGGAACAAATTCTTTATTTTTAAATAATAATATCAATGAGAATGCACCAACAATTGTCAAATATTTACACCAACAAGCATGGGATCTAGCTGACAATAAATTGGCTGAGAAATTAATGCTTTTTTTGTCTTAGGGGTACAAGGGCATATTGGTCAAAGTGTCATTTTGAACTCACTAACATGATCACGTATTTGGGTTTCCCAACTTTTATTTGTATATTAAGTGTGCCTGACACAAAGTAGCTTAACTTGCATTGTCATATGCCTTCAAACACACATTTTCATGCACAAGATAAGCATGCAAAAAAATTTAACCACATATAGTT
>APFE030984756.1:79079-98882 GCA_000404065.3 Pinus taeda
ATATATATATATATATAGCTTGGAGCTAAATACTTTTTCTATAGGTTCATCCTCGTTTCGTTTTTCGTATTTTCTATGGGTTTGGAACAATGCGTTTATATTTTTTTGGTTTATATATATTAACTACACTTATTATTTTTGCCAAGTATGAGTGGCCACATAGAGTTTCATTGCAAATCCATGGTTTCTTATGGTCGCTAGCAGCTCTAAATGTGGAAACATTAGACTGTTCCAACACTCTAAATGTTCATGTAGCGAAGTGCTAATTTGAAGAATATGTAACAACCTAGAATCCATGTGACATCCATTGTCAAAATGTCATGGTTCCTTGAATTTTTAATGATGACCCCTACCTTTTGAATAGCTCACAAATTTTCTCATGCAATCCTTATGAATATTATGAGCATTTGGTGAACAAAGTCCAAATATACACAAAATGTAGTGTTGATTCCTGTTTACGGAAAAATAGGTCTATCATTTCTTGTCGTTATGATGTTCCATGGAAATTCCATGATGAGTCTATAATTTTCATCTATGAAAAAAGGGAAAAAAAATATGAAGAAGCATAAAATGATGACCGATTAAATGTTCACAATGTTGATCATATAACAATGTGGTGAGAAATATTGATTGCTAACTAGTTGTTTCTCGACATTGGAGCACAAGAAACATGCCATATGTTATTAAATCTACCTCTTATTGTGTGAAATTTCATCATTTTCACTTCAATTTTGGAAATAAATTATTCCAAAATCTATTGGTGCATTCTAATGAAATTTCGTGCAAAAATGTTTGTGTTCAGGTTTACCAAAATGGCCCCCATTTTTTGCAACATTTTTGTTTGATAGAAACAATAAGATCATGGAGTTTTTATGCCAAGCATAAGGAGGATACATGGATACCATGACATCTAAATTTTATTATTCATGTGTGTCCATAGTTTTATACTGTTCTAAATTCTAGATTGAGTTTCTTTTATACAATCCATTTCGTGGCATTGTTTCAGATATAGGACTTTCAAGTGAAACTATCATTTAGAATTGGGGGAATTTGAGATATTGTGTGTGGCATGTTGACAGAGATCATTTTCCAAATAAGAGAAATGAAGAATATGTTGAGACCCTTGTTCAGGAATATAATTTTGATAGAGATAATGAATAGTGGTAGGTTCTTTCCTGAATTATTCCTCTAAACAATGTTAAAAAAAATAACCTTGACAATCTTGGAAGAAGGGACTGCGATATTTATTATAACTGGAGAGAAACAATGGTGTCAAATGAAATTGTAGAACAATCTATTAATTTTATAAAATATTCCTAGTCTACAGGTGTTGTTAATGGAAACTCAATTAAGGATACAAGAGTGTCACCTTCGTCCTTATCACAAACACTTTATTGATGTTAGAAGGAATGAGACTTTGAAAATGATTGTTCAAGGAAAAGTTGGAACTGGAAATCTTCACTTATTCATTGTACTTCCAATGTTCTTTCTGCTTCTACAATGGAGGTTAGCATTCCATTCTTATTGCTCGCTCCAATTGGTATAACTTCTTTTAATATACATGGAAAAATAATACACTCAGATTTAAAAATTCCTATAAAAGATATGGAACCACTAAATGGACAAGATATAGGAATGTTTCAAGAATAAATGAGGCACATTCGATATTTTTTTACTGATGAAATGAAATTTATAGGTCGAAGGTTTTTTATACATATATATTCAAATTGTGAGAAGCCTTTCTTGAAAACTAGGCTTCTCCTTTTAGCGGCAGGTACATGATTCTTGTGAGTTACCTTGGCTAACTACCTCATGTTAAGGATAAACCTTTGTATGCAGGTAAAATAGTAGGGAAATTGTTGTGGAATAGCTTCAATATTGTTGTGACTTTGGATAAAAAAAATCAGGAAATAAGGAGATGATCCTAGGCAAACCTATTTTCACAATATTTTAACTAATATCAGGAATGCAGAACCTTCTTTGCACAATTGGGATCTTCTCATGTCATGTATTTACAATTTCTTATATATATAGGAAAAGCATTTATTTGATTCTTCGGTTCAATTGTTTGCAATGAATAATTTGGTCAACCTACATAATCAAAATATTCTAAAATCATTAAATTGTCCAATTGCGACGTGTGTTGCAGAGCACACTAGAAGAACAAAAATAGTTAACAATGATGAAGATGTGTTGGACCATGAAGTGTTTTTATGCCTTGGAGAGTGTGTCATGTTGACATGTAATTTGTGGGTTGAAGCTAGGTTGGATAATGGTTCACTTAGATATATCAACAATCTCTTCTATATGCCTAGTACAACATCACCTTAGCCTCAAGTGTTCGCTACAATTATTTTTGAAAAGTACATGGGTGTTCGATTTGATATAAGTTGTCAAAGAATTATGTCCATAACACCTACTGTTAGAGGGAATATTAAACATATTCCTTCAAAAATGGTTTGGGCCTTCACTATACAAAAATCCCATGGGATGAATTTGTAAGGCACTATTATAGATGTTGCAGATAAAGAGAGGTTGGGTTTGAGATTTATAGCTATATCGAGAGTGAAATCCTTAGATGGTTTAAAAATTAAATTGCCCTTTTTCTTTTCAACGTTTTTCTAAAATGAAAAATAGTGCATATGTCACACTTAGGAAGAAATGGGAGGAACAATTAAAGTCCATTTAATTGTAGGATATAAATGTTCTTTATTTATAATATTTTTCATAGGGCTACATTCTTCTTTTCTTTGATAATTGCATTTCTTCATTAATACACTAAGTTCACCCCATATCATAATTACATTATTTATATTTGCACCATTATTCATCAACATATGCAATTCTATAGAAATAACATCATCATCATCAATGCAGCAGAACATAAAGGAGTAAAAGACGAAAAAAATGCACACATAGAGACACCAGGATTGGTATGAGACAAGGGAAAAACCCAATATGCAGAAAACCCTTGCAAATATTATTCTTCTTATATCATCACCAAATGATTCAGAAAAACAGAGCACAATAATACATAACTTTATATATGAAACAAAAAAAAAAGTATGATATCGATGAAACAAATCTAATCATGCTTATAATCAAAACCCTGATTCTGATGACTGTAATGTAGTGTCACTGACTGAAGTCAATTGTTGGATATTGTTTTCATTGAGCTAAACATTGTTTTCATTAAGCAGAATTTTCAGAATACTAAAATCTCATCTTTGGGTCTGAGACGTAGGGAGGCAGGGTTGTGCCAATGTCTATAACAGTTTTGGATGCTCTTTGCAGAACTAGATGATTGCATCTGGAACAAATCTGGACGCTCCCAAGTGAACTTGATGAGGAATTCCATGGTTAAACATGCCCATATTTGCCTCAAACCCTAGAATCTCTCAAAAGGCTTGCGTGTGTGTGTCTATGGTAGCCCAAACACTCTCTAGACCATACTGTGCATGCATTCGGGGACTGAAATCAGCAGTGGAAACCCTGGACTCTTGGATGCTCCCATAAACACTCTGTGACAACACCCAAGATTCCATCAACATTGTCAGGACCACAATGTGCCACCGTATAGGGAATAAAACACTTAGTTACATCCCAGCGTCTGAGATCCAGAAAACTCTAAATCAGTGTGAGCTTCGACCCTATATTTTTGGACACTTTGCAGGAGCTTTCCTCTATCATACCTATGTGAACCAAGACAATAAGAGAAGAGAAGATGGCTTGATAAATATGTCAAAATGAGCTTCAAGTCTCTTCTATTTATATGCTTTCATGAGGGTCCACTTGGGGTTGAGACTGACCTGTCTAATTTAGCATGTGCTTAAGGACGACATAACCCAATATACATGAGTGAATAAATCAATTCAAAAACCAGTTTATCTTGTCCAAATAAGGTGATATTTAGGTCAATTTATTTCCTCTTAAAAATATGAATTTAATGCAAGCATCATCTCGTTCATTTGAGATGTCCAAGTTGGAATTTAACCGCAGTTTCAAAAATTAACACTCCCTCTCAACTAGGGAGAATTCCACCTAGCAATATCTGTCCATCGATCAATATTCCATTCTTTTGTTTTCAACTATCATCATGTATCATCCTTGATAATTTATGTCATGTATTCATCATGCCATGACCACATCAAGTATCTCATCATCACAACTCATTAATGTACATCTCGATCTATTCCTTGCTTATTATTTCTTATCTCTTGACTGTTCCTACTCATGTGATAAACATTCTCGAATCTAGAAGAAGAATAAGATTTACCAAAGGGGAGCTCAAGATACCACCCTCTATCCATCATGCTAATACCTATAATCTCTTCTAATGGGATACTACCCAAAACATCTTCATCATTCGTGATCAAAGAGCATATGATTAAGGAGTGCATCTCAACCTCGAACCCCATCAGGGAACACATCTCGACCCAGAATACCATGGGGGAGCTATACATCGATAGCCACACTTTGAGCAATAGGATATCCAAACAAACAGGGGATCACATCTCGACCCTAGGATCTCATCAGGGAGCTCAATCTCAACCTGGATCTGCATAGGGTTATCTCAACACATCCTATTACCTATTGATATTCCCATTGATGACCTTGAATAGTCATGTGGTATAACACCTTCATCATAATTGACTTTGGTTGTACACCCCAATTACACTCTCAACTTAATGGCCAAGTGAGAAGTAGTATTCCAGATAAGCCATGCTTGTGGGTATGATGCCAACTGGGGTATACTCTGCAAATACCAAATAGGAGAGCAGTATTATCCAACACTATGAATATAGGGGAGAAACATATTCAACCCTATGGGTAACATATAGGGGTCATACCCTATTGTATAGAGTTCCCTCAATCCTAGGAGCCCTTTAGCTCAATTCCTCACTGTGGGAGCTCAAACAGGGAGGAAGAGTTGGTTCAGTGTCCTCGATTAGCACTACTCTCATCACACTAAAATATGGTATTTTCTTGTATCAATAGTATTTTTTTCCTATTCATATAGGACATCAAATCAAATAATCATATAAATCACAAAAGGATACCATACTCATCCTCCCTCTCAATAAGGTGCCAACCACAAGACTGAGCTTGTTTCAAACAACAACATTGTCTTAATATATGAGAGTATCTTGGTCCCAACTATAAATATGGGATTTTTTTTTCCAATCGGATCTCACTCTGTGTCATCATAATGTATCAATGCCATATCCAGATCATTCTTAGGCATATCTCTAAGGAACTTCTTCATATTGCCTCACAGCTAGCCATTCTAGCAACACCGTACTCATCCTCAATCATACTATGGACCTCTCATCCAAGATATCGTGGAAGATCTCATACTAAAGCAACATCCAAATGTGATTAACAACAATAATACATCCATGTAGTCACATATCATAGGATAAATATCTCAACCTCAAAAATAGAATGTCTCATGTAGATATTTCAAAGGATGCTAGGTGGAAACTTTATGTGAATGAAGTGACTCACTCATGAATTTATTCAGGTTCTATGCACATCATATATATACAAATGGATGTTCAAAATAGAACATCAATGCTTCAATCAATGGTCGTATTCCATGTCAAGTTCAACAACATCTTTGAACTTCAAATCAGAGTATCCAAGGATTTTCATTTTCATTATTCAAAAACATTTTCCAATAGCTTTGCAATATATAATTTCTTTCTTAAATTCTATAAATTGATTCGCAATGCCATGATACATCATTTCAAGCTTCTGAAGCTATCTCCCTATGATTTAGATCATTAGAGGCTCATGACCTATAAGTGTAGACCATTGGGATATAAAATAAAAACAGTAATCAAAATCGAAGCCATACCTTAGAACTCATCATCCTAACTTCATCAAATAAATGTCAAATATAGGCATATCTAGACCAAGGAGATTGCTTCATGCAATTCTCTCAAGCATAATTCCTTTCTAAATCAATGTTATACCATCACATCAATAAAGTCATCTTATCAAAGTTTAGAAGTCAAATAACAACCATTATTAAAGTCATCAACATCACAGTATTGATTCTTTAAACTAGGAGACAGGTGGAGCTCATATCAAATATTGATTGATTTATTATCATTTTAATAAGTTGTAATCAGACACGCAATATCAATCCAAACATCATCAGGTCATTCTCATAAGTCATTTATGTCGCTAGGTGTAAATGCATACACCAAGGTTGAGTCATGCAGGTTACAATTTCATTCTGAATCACAACTATCAGTACCTCAACCATTGTGCTAGAAATGAGGAGGCCAATGCAAAATAATTTTTTTGAATACTAACATAATTCATTATGCCCACATATCATAGACATCATGGAAAATTAGCAATCGTCATATCACATCATTAGACATCAGGTCATGTCCAAATTTTATATCGTAGAGAGATCTATAGTCAAAGCATATATCAATCATCAATTCAAAGTTATTGTCAAGCATCATGAAACATTGTTCATCTATATCAATCAGCCAAATCATGTCAACCTCTTGTAGCACAAACATAGTGACATATTTATATGTATGTCCCAATCACCTGCAAACACAATTTCAATCTACATTTTCATGTTATGGAAAACATTCAAGATTCTCCTGCTTCCAAATCTTATTATATGAAACACATCAATGGAACTGACATCTTCTAGGGCTACCATTCTCATGTGATTAATAATTTAACCCAACAATTTAGAATCATATTACAGTGGAAGAATATGTTAGATACACCTTGATTCAGAGTTCATACAGCTTCAGATGATGGTAAAATTTAGTCAAACCCCTTGACACTATCTTCAGGTTAGCATGGGAGCATCTTTAGCTACCAAGATGTTGCGTAGGCCTTACCATGTTTTCATCTAGGGATGATATTTCCTAGTTTTGTACTAGCTTCATATATGATACTTTTCTACAGACTAATAATTTCATATGCACATAAATCATACTTCAATAGTACATAATGAAAATAGTAAAAGAGTAAGAATATTGAGAAGAGATTCTCCCTCTGACTCAGAATATTCATTCATCTCATCAACCTATCTCTACAGGAAACAACAGATATGTTAGATAATAAACATATATATCTATCATGGCTATTAACATCATGACATCAATATTTCATTAAAGATTAGACTCAAAGCAGAAGATAGATGCAACATCATATCTTAGAGATTATGAACAAAATAATACTTTCTATCAAGTCACTCCATCAAGTTCAGACATTCAATTTAACAATATGTTATCAAGACATGACCAAAGGTAGTAAGAGAACTAGAATATCAATCTCATATTTATACCTATAACATCAAGGTTACCATGATTACCATGATAAATAATATCAAGTAAGGTCATTCAATAAAACTTTACCAAAACAATAAGAGTGTCAATCTCTCTTTCCATATGCTTTCATCATGCTTATCACAAGCATTATCAGCAGACTCATGTATATGAGTCACTGAGTTATCCTTATATACAAAATCCATAATTACAAGTATCAAGAGTATTATTTACTAGATTCAAGGTGATAGCCTTCCTTATAGGATTAAGATGTCGAATGGATGGATGTTAGCCAAACATAAACTATATCATTCTATCAACATTAGATAGCCTCATAAAATTCAATAAGATGAAAATGTTCAACAACAACTGAATCATTTCATCACAGGAAACATCGTGGTTCTTGCTTCATCCCATACAATGCTCTCTTAATCCGACACACAGGCGGTTCACGGTCAAAGGTCTCAAAACATTTAGGCTGCTCTATGTACACCACTTCCTCAAACATGCCATTAAGGAAGGTTGTCTTCACATCCATCTGATGTATCTTGCATACCATTTGTGTTGATAGTGCCAATATAGATATGATCGATGGGTACCTTGAAACTGAAGCAAATGTCTCAACATAGTCAATCCCCTCTACCTATGAAAAGTAACAGCCCACAAATCTAGTCGTATGATTCTCCCCACTACCATCTGTAGCTTTCTTTACCTTGTAAACCCAATGGGAAATCACCACTAACTTGACCTCTGGTCTCAAGACCACATCTAAACATTGTTACGAACTATGGAGTCATACTCCTCCACCATGGAATCAACCTAAATTGGTTGTTGCACTGCTTCCTTAAAGGAATATGTCTCTATCACAACACATTCGCCCATAAGATCCATGTATCCAACGTACCTATCAAGTGACATCCTATGCCTGCACTAAGAAGCGGGTTCTCCCACATTCTCCCATGCATCATCCAATAATCTTTCAGCCTCTCTATTGCGCTTTCTTCCATCTCTGGAGGACTCTGACTTAGTGGATGTCTCCACTCTCGGATCCTTTGCAAGTGGCTAGTCCACATCAATCTGAGGCTCCTCAACCTTAGGAGCTAAAATCTCCTCATCCACATGTAGTTGAAGCTACCTCTCAAAGGAAACTTGCATGGCCTTCTCCTCATCTAATATGACATCCTTGCAAACCATTGTCATCCTATTGTTCAATAAGTACAACCAATACTTGTGAGGTGTATCAGTGTACCCCACAAATATCCCCAACTCTGTTGTCGGCTCAAACTTCTTTTCTACATCTTTGGTCATGTTGACGATGTTGGACTTGCCAACGTTCAAGGGATCTCTCCAATATTAAGTCCCAACTAGACCTCACACCATTTGGTGTAGGAGTCCCATCCGGTACAATGGCCCGATTTCCATTATCTTAAAGATATGTCTTAGCTCTTTCTTGTCAGCACGTGAGAGTGGTCTACTTTGTCTTTGAACAATGAGGTTCACTTGATTGGTGAGTGCTAGTGTTACTTATGTCAAGGTCCTTTCACCATGGAGAGAGAGGGTGGAAGAGTCTCTAGTCAAAAGGGAAAAACTCCTAACTTTGTCATAGATACACAACACAACAAGACATGCATAGCTTCCAAAGGAGCAGCCCACACGGATGTGGCAGTCACAACACAAAAGAGAAGATAGCACGTACAACACCCAGTAGAGTAGTCCGCATGAGCGCGATGGTCCTTATAAAAAGTTCATGGGAAAGTTTTTGTCTGATGTTCAATGAGAGAACCCACATGGGGAGAATAGTGTTAACAACTCATACAACACATCTTGGTAAAAATATTTATTATAGCAAGCGAAAGAGTTCAATTGTTTAACACAGGTTATAGCAACATTCATTACAAGTGTTCAAGATTACTCTCACAAATAGTTAGAATACATGTGTGAAAACTTAATGGCCTATTATCAGGCTTCTAAATTAAGTGAAAGTTCCAAGACACATTGGTACACCATACATCACTAACCCCGTAGGTGGGGCATTGGATCCATTGATCGCATGTCAAATAAATTATTACAGAATCTCAAGTCTATGTGGGAGGCGCCAAGGTGAAAAGTCCTTTTCATGTACAAATGAGGGGCTATTTATAGTCAAGGGAAAAACTAGCCCTTGTGACCGTCTGACTTCCCTCATGACTATTTGACTTATTTGACTCTTCAACTTTACATGAATCTTCATATGACATGTGGGTCTCTTGGAATTCCATGTTACATTACACTGATTTACATAGTATGGCCCATAGTAGTGATGTGGCCGAATTGACACATGACACGACTTGACACAACAATGTTGGTATGTCCATGTTTCTGCTAGTGTCCATGTTGAGCGGCAGTGTTGTTGAGTGATGGATGTTCTCTAGGTGTATCACAACTTCACCTGCACATGGAAAGGTATGCGGAGTATTCGATGGTCTTGGTGTTCTCTTGATGTTGCATGTGCATGTTGCTCCTTTTCTTGTAATTTGGCAAGCTTGACATGTTTGTCTGTTCGTAAAAAATTCTCCTCATATGTCCGTCTGTTCGAGAAAAGTTCTCCTCGCCTACATCATCTGTTCGTCCGTTCGCGAACATATATCCTTGCATGTACTCTCCTTGTTCATCTCATCCGTCATCGTGTCATGTATTATCCATATACCTGTATCTGCAATCACTCATGATGAGATGACATCAAATCCATAAAGCTCCTAGTCTACCATGATGCATTGTTATTCGCTTTTGGATGCAGGTGACTAGGAGAGAGAGGACAAGGCTATGAAACTACACAAGGCAAGTTTCAATTTGGGATGCGGGCTTTGGGTATTGTTGGTGAAAATTCTGCAGAAGTCACTAGGATACTGAGATGGACAATCCAGATCAGCAATGACTGTCTGTGGGATCTGGCTTGGCTGGGGGGAAGATCTGCAGAATTTCTGGAGGAAAACAGTGTGGGCAGTAGAGGGGCTTGGTGGAAAAAATACTGCAATTCCTTAAGGGAGCTGGCAGTGGGCTGCGGGAGGCTTGGAAGCAAAAGCTACATAATTCCTAGAGGGAGTTTGCAGTGGGCTACGGGAGGCTTGCCGAGAAAAATTTCACATTTTTTCAGGGAGTTGGTTACGGGGTTGCTGGTGAAAAAAACTGCACAATTGTTGGGAGGCTGACCTGCTGAACACCTATATACAGTTTCTGAGTTGAGCGAGATGTTGGGTAGCTGAGGGGCTTGCTCATGAAATCTGCAAATTTTTCTGGGTGGGCAGTCGGTCAGCTGATTAGGTGGCTCGATGGAAAAACTGTGCAATTTTTTGAGGTAAACAGGGACGGACACTGGGTGTCTTTCCGGCCTCTCTTCTTAGTTTCCTTAGCCAGTAGAGCAGGAAAGGTCTGCAACTTTCATGCAATTTTGATGGGAGCGAGTCCCTGGGTCACTGCTCGGTCAAAATCTCCAATTGACTAGCGAGAGGGTTGGTTGATTGGCTTGCGGGCAGTGCAGATTGAAATGGCTTGCTGAGAAACTTCTGTGTTGTCCTGGGTGATATTTGGTTTGGTCGATTCCAGGATTGCGTAGTGCAGGCTACGTGGGAGACAACCTCAAGTTTTGTGCAATTCTGGGCAATAGTACACGGTCACTTACTATTAATACTGCCGCAATGTAGCTAAATGAAAGTTCGACTGTTGGACGATGGTCTGGTCATCAAAAATTCAACAAAATGACTAAGTGTGTGAGTGAGTGAACTTGTACATACGTGATCTTGCAAATACACACTCAACATGACTTGAAGACAAGATACCTCAAACCATCAAGACAACACGTAGTTAGTGTGACTGACCAACGGTGCGAGCCACAAGCGCAATGCTTGTGATGGATCATTGAATGACCACGACGACGCTTGCGATAGTGCATACACATTCATCTGTGAGTGTGACAGATTTTTACATAGCGAATACAACTTCTACACATGAAGCAGGACCTTATTCATGAATAGAACATCGTTGCAAGCGTGACATTGTGACCAACATGCAAAAAGTTGTTCGTTGAACGATCAAAAAATGAGGGTGCAAAGACTCAACACGAGCTTACAGGGTGAGCCCAAGTTCTTACAAAGATCAAGTAAAAATCTAAGGGAAGCTCCAAAATTGGATGCATGCCAAAATTTTGGACAATGTTGCAGCCGCTATAGCACTTGGTAACACACTGGTTGAATTCCAAATTCTCTCTTTTGGTCTATTTACAGCACAGGGCCTTTATCCTTTAGGGAGTATTGAATCATTGTGTGGGTTGCTTCAACCTCCTCATTTATCCCACGGATAGACACGATTCACCTTTCACCAACTCAATCAAACACAAAAAAAAGTTTCAGCTTGATCACAATGTTTCATAATTGGGAAGGGTAGTTTGGCTCGCGAGTTAAAAAAATTCAAAGTATAAGTTTTCATCTCTGGTGTTACTCCACTATGAGAAGGCCTGGAAAGTACCCCAGCGGAGTCACGCAGGAACACACACATTGCTCCACTACCAACAATCTTGTTTAGTACCCCGGTGGAGTTGGATGCTTCACCTCTCTAGGTAGGAAGCCTTTCTCTTATTTCACCTTCGTATTTTTTTAAAGAGCACTGTGAATAGGCACTTATTTATTTTTATGGCAGAAGAGGGATCCCAACTTATTGAGAGGGAAAGAGGATGTTCCTTCAGAGAAGAGTGTAAGACCTATAACATAGGTTTGATCATTTAGATTTCACCTTCTCCATTTCTACTAGTTGGATGAGCTTGAAAAAATAGAGCAGAAGGCTGATTATAGTCACGGGGTTTCCCAGTGTGGACACAAGTTCATGGCTAGACCCAAGCTTCCCTTATATATGGATCATATTTTCCTTCAAGACTTCATTGTTCAAAGGTTATAACCAAGCATAGAGAAGGTGGATACATGACTTGCCAAGTGTTGTAGTGTCACAAGGCTCTTTGGATCTTAGCCACATACTCATTCAAAAGCCAAAACTCAGTAGAGGGCAACACTTATTTACAAAACTAAAAATAGAATGATACTAAGAAAAAAACAAAAATAGTAAGAAAAGCAAACAAAATAACAAGCAAGCAAGCAAAAAAACTAAACCAAGTCATCAAGCAAACGAACATGCAAACCAGAAAGAAAAGACAAGAGAGAAAGAAAACACTACTTCTACTCATATGCTAAACAGTCAGGGTTATGTGAAATGAAATTTCTAGAGAAGCCACTGTAGGTGCACTCGAATTTCAATCACAAAGATACAAGTGATTAAAACAGGTAAAAAACTGTGTGCAACAAAAAATGCAAAATATTGACAAACTTGCACACGAGAGAGAAGGACTCGCATGTGGGCAGAAAGATGTGTCATAACCACCCAACACACATGCTTACCTCTTTGGTGACTAATGATTTTCAACAAACCTCGGAGGCCTATTTTGAGTGTGTGTTCTTCTACACCAAGTTTCTTAGGGAGTGCAAAGAAGGACTAAAGCTTGTTACCTGCAACACGACTCGCCAAGAAAGATTGTTCCAGCCATTCAGCGATTGGATCATAAATTTCATGATGGATGTTTTGAAAGACTCGTGATCTTTGAGAAGATGCATTTCTGGTTTGAGAGGGGAGATCATGATGGGAATCTGATACGGATAGATAGATCTAGTCATTCTCGTCGGTCATATCAAGACAGTGAGGGCCTGCCATAGCCATCATCATAGGATAAAGTGCCTCACCTTCTTGACAGAATTCTGAGGAGAAAGATGTTACACAGTGAGGGTCATGGTGCATGAAGCGACTGCCATTGGATGTACTATTGGGAAAATGATAAACTGCATGACATCCAGCCATGATAGAAGAAAAATCAGACCGGTTGGTTAAGATGCCAAATTCCCAGTTTCATATGAACAAAGAAAAATTTTGAACAATCTTACGAATGCTCTGAATGAGGGAACCAAGTTCGTTTTGCACTAGATATGATGGAACACCCACTTGCAACTGGTGAAAAATTGTGCAGGCATCATGGTCATCACATAAATGTAGAAAGGATATCAGCACTGCGAGTCTACGAAGCTATTTGGGGTGTGGTGATATGAGAGTAACTTGATTCACTTGATAGGTTGTGTGCTCATAATCACATAGGGAGATTGCTGGTGTGATAAGCTGGCAGATTTGACATGAAAAATTCGCAAGAATACCAAGGATCTTATTATGAGAAAAAACACCCAATAAGCATGATTTCAGACAAAGATATTCTTTGAGATGATCAACTTCATTGTTCCATGATTGTGTGAGGGACAGACACTCCCTACCCAAATTTAATGTGAGAGAGTTGCATGAAGACAGACATCCTTTAACAGACTCATGGATTCAGTCATTAGTGAAAATTTGAAATTTTTAAATATCACACTGAGAATAGTAAATATTTTTTACATAAGGGTCCACATAAAGTGCAACCATGTAGACAGAAATATTGTGCATGAGAAATGAGATTTGATTTGGTTCTGTTGCGGTCACCAACAACCCCCCTCTTTTGTTTGATATTAGCAATAACACCAAGCAAAAAGGGGACCCTTAGTAAAAATTCAAACAAACATCCCCATGAACATTTTTGTTTTTCCTTAGAATTTTATCGCAGCGAGGCAATAAAACACTTCTTTTATGAGCATAACAAACCACGAAGAAAATATGATAAATTCATCGCATCGCATTTACCATAAGCACTCTTAAATGAAAAGCTTAAGAAATCCCCGACGGCCGATGTGCGACGTCGCATATTGCAGCAATCGCGTATAGTAGGATTCAATGACTAATATCTGCGATCTACGATTTGCGATCTGTGATCCACAATCTGCGATCTGCGACGATCCGATATTGTAATACCACAATACTATAACACAAATCTACGATCTGCGATGAGCGCGAATTTTCCTTGGCACAATGTTCAAAGAAAGATACCCATTAATCGGAATTAAGCGCGTGCCTTGAAAAGGAAATTAATGATTGTACGAATGGCTGATTTTTAGTTTTTCGAAGAGTTAGTTCACTTTGAATTCCATAATTATGACACATAAGATCTAAAGCTTTCATGTCAATATTTATTTCTATTATTCTTTTCCTTTACGCAAACTATAAAACAGGAGATAACATGGAGCAATTTTGCAGGAAACATCTAAGGAAAAGGGGAAAGCGCCAATGCTCAGAGAACACAGAAGAGACCTCTTCAGAAGCGGGAACCACATACGATAGGACTACAGATTCCAGAGTATCACTCAGCAGATGCTAACGACCGATAGGTCATCTGAAACTCAGAATCAAAGGCGCACAAAAGCAGCATGATTACGAAGATACCTGAAACTTACACGCCAAAAAAGCCCGGAATGAAGAAAGAAGGTAGTTTTCAATCCAGAGAATTGCTCAAAAAGTAAAGTCTTCTGACTCATCAAGTTGTTCGCAAAGACAGAGACCGAAATAGCAAAAGTAGAACCAGTTTGAGGGAAATTTGGGTCATTACCAAGTATACATTCAGTCAGCGGGAGATTCTCTAAAATATCTGATAGTCTACCAAAAAGTGGTGCTAGACCTTGTTACTTCTATTTTTTTAGCACACACGAAAGGGAAAGGCAACCAACCGACTCTTCTCGGACGAATGTTGCACACTTACAATACTAAGGAGAAAATACAGAAATAGTTCAAAGTTAGATTTAATTTTAGAAATAATTTGCTTTATCAGAGGGACGGTCATTTGAAAACCGGATCCTAAATTTATGTAATCAATTTAATTAGTTAGCAGTATTTAAACCCTTCTCAGGCAATTAGAGAAGGGTCTGGAGATTTGTCAAAAACTCGTTCTCAGAACATGCACTTTTGCGCCCTCGAAGGTGGTTTTGATGAATGGATGGATCAAGGTTTATTAATGTTTGTATTTGATATCTGCTACTGATGTTGCACTTCTGTACTCTTAGTAGATGTTAGAACAAGGAGAGATAAATAATTGTTGCATGAAGCTTATGAGTGGAACCAGTCATAAATGGTACTTTTATCTCTTGACTATTTCTGCTTATGTTCTTTAAGTGATTTATAGTTTCAGTTGTTTATATGTCATTATATGAATGTATGGGTTATCATTTGGCACTTTTGTACGGTGGAGTCATATTGTTTGTATCTGACATATGAATAATTTATTATGCGATATGTCTGGTTTCACAACTGTTTTGTCTAACTTCTTATGCAAAATAGTTTATCTTTAATGATTTCTATTCTTATGATAGTTGAATGATCTTTATTACTAGTTATTGTTCGAAATCTTTTTAGATCTCATAATAGAAGATATACACCCCGGGTTAGTGTAGATTAGATGTGTTGTTTCTGACTAGATTACAATAGCATAGAGTTAGTTTAAAGAGTTTGAATTAGATTAGCTTTAAATTCCTCTTATATCATCATAGTTCAAACTCTACACACACACACACACCCAAGGTCGGGAAACTGGTCCCGTCATCTCCAGTCGGACCCGCTATACCAAACGGATAAGGAGCTGCCAACCAAGGTCCGGACCGGGTGGGTATCCGCCTTGTTGTCGACCCGATTTTCGGGGCCTCAACAGGTTCGAGGGGCTTACTAGATTCACAAGGTCTTGACATAACCATCAAAGGATGTTGAAGTGCCTCAACTCCCTGACACATCCCAGAACTTTCCAGAATTGAAAATTTACATTTTGAGATGTGAACCAAACCATGCATGGCTTGAGGATGGTTGTTGTTTCTGATTTCAAAACTTCTCTTAGGATAACATTCATCTCTGTCATAAGCTTCATCAAATTTTCCAGCTCCAGCAAGCTGGCTTGACGAGTTGTCTTCATGAAACACACAGGATGATGACGAGTGGGAAGATTCTTACCCATTGAGACTGTTTTCATCATGGAAAGCCCCACTGCCTTGTGTCAATCGAGGAGATAACTCATCAGATGAAGAAACCAGAGAACACGGAGTATCTCCAACGCATGTTGATGCGCTGTGAATGGTTAGACACATGAGCAAGTGAGGTGCAAAGGAAGCTTCGATATGGATGTCTTCTTTGACCGGTGCACATTCCAGATCTTAGTTAGAGTGTACATGAGTTGACAGTATATGACATGATGTGCTTGGGCGTTCATCACATCATACAGAAGCATGGGAGTGATGACAACCCAAGACTGGAGGTTGATCGAAAGAATTAATTTTGCGTGATGTTTCAGCAAGATTCGCATATTGAGAATCGTTCAAGAATGGAAGCTCAATGTTTTGATGTGAACCACTTTGAAACATACAAAAGGAATTGATTGTGTCTTCACTTTCCTACTCCTCCACCTGTATAATGAGACTGCCTTGCAAATGACCATAATTTGAGCCAACAGATTGAGAATCAAGAGGGTGCATGCAGCTATCTTGTGAAGAAGATGGTTCAAGCGAGTCATGGTACAAGGAATCATGGCTCGTAAATGATGGAGGATGGAAGAGATGCATATTAGGCTCGAGACTTGGGTTACGAATGGTGATTCCCTCTGGCTGAATGGAGGAATGATTTTTCACCATAGGCTTTCTGAGCCATTCTGGAATTTCCTCTATTGGAGCGAGAGATGGTTGAGAAGAAGGGTTGGGAACATGTTGCACAGATTTCCCAGCTTTGCGATTTCTCTAAGGGGGTACCCGCTCCGTAGATTTCTTATTTTTTTGGTTGCTGCGAGGGGGCACCCTCTTCGATACATGAGGGGTGTCATGATTCACAAGAGTTGAGGTAGAAGGGAAATCGGGAGGTTCACCATTTCGGGAGATATGAACCAAGCATTTTAGCTCTCGGTTCATGAAGTCAAGGTGTTATCTCAAAATCAAGCACTGGAAGGCTGCAGGCCAGGTTAATTCCAAGTAACTATTTCAAACCAGACTTTTGACTAAGGATTAGCCTCCTTAGCCTGAGAGGGCTCTCTCAAAGGGTTATTGATTTTGATTAATGATTTGAATAGATGGCTAACTCTATGGTTTGTAATTGTATATGTTTATAGGTTGAAAGATGAAGGCTGGCTACCATTGGGCTATGGAGTCAAAGTATGTTTAAGTACCACAACAAGATCAGCTTAACATAAAGTCAGGGCATTCAGCATTTGAATATTCAGAACACAACACACATATGGAACCACAGCTCATAAGTGCACACAGGAAGTCAGAGCACAATCAGTGAATTCTGAGTGATTGTACACCTATGCAACTGTAAAAAAACTAAGGAGAGGACAACACACATTCTGAATATAAGAAATCCTTCATGAATCCTGAGTAGTGAAGCCAAAGCATTCTACCTAGCATGGAAGTCAAGGCATTATAGAGTTTGAGTGTAGAAATGACAATACAAAACAATGAAACATAGTAAGTTTATCTATGAAGGAATTCAGAGCATCAGTGATGAATTCTGAGTATCATAAGTAAACACCACTACAATGTAAGTATTGGAAAATTCCATCATAACAAGAACATACAAGAGCTCTTCATGAATCTTGAGTTGTCTAAGTAGAAATCTGCATTAGGTTAAAAATATACACAGTCTGCACATAGAGCAGCAGCTGAGCCAAAAACTCTCCAACCCTTTCCTAATTCGACCTCATGCTCTATATAAAGCATTTAAAAATAGGATTCCATCATCCCTCATCAAGAGAAATCGAATTTGCCATCAGTGACACCTATTCTAACCATAAAACAAACCATTAATTAGAACTAGTTGTTAACTAGGAGTGTTAGTGACCTAATACAACTAGGAGTGTAACTCCTTATTATGATTCAAAAACCTTATCTAAGAATTTAAAGAATTATTTGACACCTAAAACTCCATGAAGTCGAATTTGATGAAGCCTTCCATGTGGTCACCCAACTACTGATGACAAACCCTAGAAATTAGGGAACATGTTTCCCTGTTTTTTAGGTTTATATCCTTGAAAATTGAAGAGCCTTTATCTCTTCATCCATGATACATTTTATGAAACTGAAGGCGGTTTCTGTAGCCCATGTTGTCTATAACAAAAACCTCTCCTGGTTTTTTAAAACATTCCTCCAGTTGTTCAGAATCTGTCCTTGAAAAACACGTGGCAAACAGGAAAAAATCCGTTTTCTGGAAGTAGGGTCTCAATGAAATCTTAGTATCTCCCAACTGAAAACACTTATGAAGAAATTGAGATATTTTATTGTAGTAGGAGAGTTGATGAAAATAAACCTCCTTCATAATTCCAAAATACCCTTTCATGTGACCAGAAACTGATCTTGAAAACGACTGCTAAAACCAGAAGACAAAGCTTGACTTTCAGCAGTTTCGTAGCGCACGTTTAACCATAAATTTCTCCCACCTCAGAATAAATTTGAAGAAACGGAAAGAGGTTTTTGTAGTGCAGCATGTTAGGAATATAAGCCTCTTTCATTTTTCAAAATTAAGTTCTCAGCTTCTCAGTAAATCTTTTAGAAATTTACTAGTAAAAGCAGAAAACAGAGTTTTTCTGCTAAAACAGGCTGCTACAGGGGTTTCGTAGCGCGCTACGAAAACTCCTAGTTCAGTGATTTCGAAGATAGTTTGAAAATTTCTTCAAAGTAATGTGAGATATGACTTCCAAACTCATGGTGAGGCTTCTAGGACATGGAATGAGGCTGTCATACTTTGATGGAAAAGAGATATGAACTTGAAACGCTTCTAACCTTATGACCTAACTCTTAAAGCATGAAATGACCTAGAGACCCTTTAACACCATGACTAAAAGAAGGGTTTGTAAATGAGAATGACACTAATTGTGATGAGCTGACTCAAAACTTATAAGACTATGATTAGAAACAAGGGAACTTACCAAAGCTTAGAGACAAAGATTTTAGGGTGATAACAGTGGCTCCACTAGGGATAGTGTGCCCTTGTGGTATACTAAGAACTTGTAGCTCCAGTGCCGCTATCCATCCTCTAGAATAAAACTCTGAACCTTTGCCCAATTTTCTCCCGAAGCCTTTAATGATTCCTGAATGAAGAATTCAAACTGCACCTACTGAAACAGATGCTCAGTCAACCTACCCTGAGCTTATTTGCACATTCCTACCTACCCTATCAGCTACATTCTCCAATTGTAGCTCAAGGAACATGAAACTTCCAATGAAGCCAATCATCAATCTGATCTGAAACTTGGATCTCCTTACTGTGCTTGAAGCATAAATAAACCAGATACTGAAATAAACAAGGAAGAATGAGGTGTAACTGTTCTTCAAGATGAACATATAATTGGAAGCCTGAACAGTAAATCTTTTCCATGTAGTCAGCTATAGGGTCAAAAAACACATGGTTAGTTTGATAATCATCATAACATTCTATCTCTTTAGACAACTGATTCTCAACCACACAAGACCCCTTTGATGTGCTATCCAATTTGCTATTTGACAAGCTATCCAACTGCTTTTCTGAATCATTCCAACAAACAATG